>JAMKCH010017782.1:0-73486 GCA_023653785.1 Ophioderma brevispina
CGGTGGGTTCAACGAAATTACAGATACGTTCTTTACACTAACTGGAGCTGTTGAACCGGCTGATCTACGGCATGCGATGTGATGGCAAGTCTAATAATGTCCATTGACTTGAATGATCATTAACACTGGTTCTCCATCCGCCGATCCGCGGGGCATTTTATTTGGAATGGAAACTGACAAAACTGCATCATAATTTCTTGATGAACGATCTAAACAACCGACTGTTCCGAAGCAGAACTACTCGGTATTTAGATTATTATACCAAAGCTGTAGCACGATGTATCAAAACCATATAACAGTAAATGGGCACACGAAATGGAGAATCAATTGCCGAATGAACAAGTACATTCCACGTAGAACCAATTTTCGGAAAAAACTGACCACACGTCCGCATGTGATGAAAAAACAGATGCAATTGTAAAAAAAACACCAAGCACTGAGCCAGAACGCTGCCAAGATATACAGGCGTCATTAGCAAACCCAATACAATACCTGAGCGAACCGATTAGCGCTTTGAATGCACCTATTGAAATACGATATCGAACGGCAAAATTAAATTACTGCCCTTGCACAGAAGGCGACAACAAATTCCTTTCGCAGTTGACAACCCCGTTTTCTTACGCTGCACCTATAATAAAACGGTATTATAAGAAATCAATAGTCTACCGCGGATTGATACACATCGTAATGATCGGGTAGGGTTTTGACTTCAATTGACATAAAGTGATCATGTTTTATATTAATTAAACACATTTCAGAAAACGGTACTACTTTAAATGTAGTTAGTGTTAGAACCAGCTTGAGGCTTGCCTAAAATCCAGACGAACTCGATTACGCACAAGCTTAAGACCGGCTTAATATAGTGGCAAATACCCATAAGCTGTTTGACGCCAATACAAATTGTCTCTTTGATTAAGAATAATTTTAATGCAGTGGCCGACACAATTTTGACAACGCTATAAGAAGGGACATGCAAGAGCTTTATCTCTCAAATTCTTTTTTTTTTGTTTTGTTTTTTTTTTTTTTTTTTTTTCTTTTTTTTTGTTTATGACAAATCCATTGGGGAATTTGCCATATAGGCCTACAAAGGTCATGTTTGTATGATTATATAGCGCACCTCTATATGCTCAATCTCCATAGAATGACGTGTAAAACTAGATTTAAAGGAAAAATAAGATTTACACGAAATGAAATTTCGTAAATTTATACAGAATGTATTTAGGGAGTAAAATTCAAAATCAGTGGCTCAAAACTGTGTCGCAGGCGATATTTTTGTTTATTCTGGTTTTGTTCATAATAACGAACTTTCAAACAGCAGGTGCGACCCAACGATAGCGACGAATGAAATCACAAAATGGTAACGGCAAAGCGACACGGTAAAAGGGGGAAAATGGATGCCGGCAGCGAACGGAGTATACGCCCAAACGATCGGACGATGTTCGGGCGGCGAATAACCGATGTCTTCACGGGGCCCAACGACAAAGAACGAGGTCAAACGGCTGGCAGCGGATTGGCTGACTGGGGTTGTGCGACAATGATGCGACTCAGACGGTCGATACCAACACCTCTGTGTGTGTGGGTGAGTGCTGTGTGGGGTGTGGTGGTGTGTGTATGTGTGTGTTGCGTGTGCGGATCATATAAATAGTTGCGTTTGGCATTCACACTCGTCACAACATTCTGGTATCCACACCTGCTTAATGTCAAAAATGTGAAAAAATCGCACCATTTTTTTGAAATCGTGGACCATCGTTGCAAATGTAACCGATCGCAGACCACCGTTGCAATGCGCGCCGTACTCGCAACGACACGCCATCAACATCATCACCCTTCACTCTCGGTCAATCAATTATTCGTCGCACCAAAGTCGTTTCAATTTCGTACTTCCCGCAATGTTTCGTCAGACGTTCGAGGATGTGACGTCACTTGCCCTTGTTTTTGCGTCATTGGTAGTTGAAAACGACTAGCAACGAAATTGTTGACAACCTCAAAACGACTAAAAACGGTATCGCACGGCATGGAAACGTCAAAGAATTACGGTCTTAAAAGAAAATCTGAACGGAAATTGCAATCGAAATTGTTTGCCCTCACAAAATGTTCAACATTCTGAAGAATTTTGCGTATGACGGTCGCAAGCAGGGTATTCGTCAGCGACAATTGACAGCTTACTGTAGCTTGCGACTACTCCCTATTTAGTGCAGTGGTGAGCCGGCCCCTTTAAGAAGATTCCGACAGACTCAAGACCATACTTAGGCTGATTTTCTCTGGTTTTCGTTTCTCTATATGTATTTGCAAAGCTGTAAGTTTTTGCATTGGGTAAACGGACAACGAAGCGGTTAATTTCTTGTCCAGGGATAGCTGAATCTCACAGGCTCGAACGCACGCCTATACGAATGGATGAACAACACTGGAGTCGAGGCCACACCAATTTCTGCTTATTTTTGATACCTCCTTAGCTAAATTATATCGATCAATTATGTTACACTCGAGTATTTTAATCAAAATAGGCCGTATCTTTCGTAGAGTCATATATTATTTTCCAAACTTTGGCTACCTTACCCTTTACCAGGCCCCGTGCTAGAAATTCCTAGGCCTCGCATACAGAGAATCTGTAGCAGTAAAGATTTGCCTGCTGTGGCATGCTGCCAAACACCACTACTGTGGCAGACCAGCCGATACCAGGTTTAAAGTTTCATGAAAAAAGCCTCTGCGGCGGGGATCCGCACTACAAATCTAGAGCAGGCTCCGGCCAGAATTGCTATGTCTCGCTAGCTTTCAGCAATAGATTACCTTCACAGCGCTAACACATTGGAACCGCTGAACGAATCTGGGCTAGACAGTTGTCTTCATCGCAGTTGCAATTTGACTTCACAAGATCGTACACTTCACTTCTCAACTACCAGTCCACCAGTTAGCCAAAAAATTGTTTCGTTTTGTCCATACAGTCGCCCGAACAAAGAAGGTGGGTCGGGTAGGTCGTATTTTTTAAATATTGTATTGAAATTCAATTTAAAAAATGGAATGAATTCAACACAACACAACACTTTTACTATTTTCACTTTTTTAATCAGATCTTTAACTAGAACATTGAAAAACGATTTAAGGTCATGCCCATGTCCTTTTAACTAATCAATGATTAAAGTTTAGTATGTGTATATCATAAGGATAATTTACTTCCCTAGTATCTTCCGTGGTAAAAGAGACAATCATCATCCCCCAACGTCATAAATGCCATAGGAAAATGCCAACCTGGAGAGAGAGGTGTCTTCAGGAGAAGTCGTGAATGGAATTCCGTAGCATTGAATGGGGGGAAAAACTACAGCAACGAGTATTCCTAGTGAGTGCAAACAAAGCTGTAATCTTCCGTTACGACTTATTGCATCACCGAATTCAATTTTGAGTGCAACCCAATCGTATCTACACCTACTTAGACATATTTAGCCTAGCAAATTCGTTCTTGGAGTGGAGCAAGTCAGATTCATATTTCCCATGCTGGTGACTTGTTTCAAAACCGTTTTTTTTTTTTTTTTTTTCCTATTGTTACCAGGTTGAGTACATGTATCCGTAAATTTTACCCACCCCGCCGATTGGGGTCGCTTACTACCAATGGATTATCGAAGTCGCTACCAAACCAATCGATTTGGAATTAGATAACCCACCAAATTACTAGTATAAATAGCTTACCGTCATTTACTTTGGCTTGGTGCACGTGGGGCTTAGCTTGCCGCACTAACATAATAAGGAGTAAACCGTGTACCTTAAAGCCGAGGCAATGGGTATTGTGCTGCACTATGATGATACAACACACAATGCCATGGCAAAGCAATAGGAAATAACCAACCTCTGGTACTCACATCATAAGACTCTCTGGTGCACGGGAACACGAGACAAATTGCTCAACAAACTTATTATTAAATGCTGCTTGGTATTGCGTACTGACAAAAGCAGGGCCACTGTAAGCCACAATAAAGAAACCTATTTGGATTCGAAGATCAAAAGAACAAGATCCCAACACTTACAAATGTCTGTCCAAGGACTCTACTGCTTTGTACCGTATAGCCAACTACTGCTTTGTACCGTATAGCCAACTACTGCTTTGTACCGTATAGCCAGTCTGAAATAAAGACTGAAATACATTAGCGCTCGTTTACTGGTATCCACATAACACAGTCCTGTGTGGCCTGGTGGTAATATCTCACGCCTAGAAAGTGAGAGGTCCGGGTTCGAGACCGTGTATTTTTCGTCTTTATTTAGTTCTGTGCTCGCCAGTTTCTCCGAGCTTCTATATAATATTACCAATTTACTTTCTCGGGGTGTATCATTTACTTGATCCTCGCGTGCATTGAATTGAGTCTCGCTTCGTCAAGATTCTGCTAGAATCATGCATATAAGGCCGTCCCATTCTAAAATATAAGATATATTTACGGCCGCTTGAAGCTCTGAAATAAGACTGAAATACATTAGCGCTCGTTTACTGGTATCCACATAACACAGTCCTGTGTGGCCTGGTGGTAATATCTCACGCCTAGAAAGCGAGAGGTCCGGGTTCGAGACCGTGTATTTTTCGTCTTTATTTAGTTCTGTGCTCGCCAGTTTCTCCGAGCTTCTATATAATAATGGATAGCCAACTTATTAGTGTTTACAATCTTTAAGAGACAGTGGCGTTATCGATGTTCCCACCTTTCGGAGACTGTAAACATTCTTCGTCTGACGTACCTATGTACATAGGTACATTGGCATAGTTCTTGCAAATGATGGGCTCTTGCAATGTTTTCCCCAGTCAGCCCTATCATAGCCAACTTATTATTGTACAATTTAGAAGATTCTTGCTATTTCCTCATTTACGTCGTAGCTAAAATTTTATGGACACTCTGTTGAGACACTATGGCTATTCTCAAAAGTTGAACCCCTTTCACTGAACATTTAACTCCTTACAAAATCGCTAGTTGGGACACTCTCTTCTAAGAAACTCTTTATGTGGTTATCCTCAGTGATCAGTGCTACATTGACAGTCATCAGCCTCTACAAAATAAACTTGGCGTTATTTGCACTTCTAAACACGGGGCCAATGACAACCTTGAAACAAGAACGCAACCCATACGCCAAGCGATTTTGGAATTCTCAGAAGTAGCAATATCAATTCCAAACCAAAATCAGGTATATTCAGCCCCGCTTTGGCAGTGTCACCATTCCAAAATGTTCAAAAACGGGGGGGGACGCTATGGAAGGACCCAGCCTTCCACATGAAAAGCTGGTGTGGCTTCTTGTCAACCGTTAGGAGCATATTAGTGGCCACTAAATACAGCCCAATCATGTGTGGTTTATGGTTTGCATGTAACACTTGTGTCTCCCTCCGTCGGTGAAACCGAAAAGACCCTTGGAAACGCTCACTGAACACAAAAGATACTCTTCCCCTTTTGGACCAATTGAAATTAGAGGGCCATGAGTTCCAGCCACAGGATGTCAAGATTTTAGACTCTGATTCGATATGTTGCAGCTTTTTATATTGCTGCGTTGGAGCAAGATTCCAATCACAAAACAGGGGCGCAACTCACTTTCACAGGAATAACGTGGTCACAGGGTTACCCAAGCTGCGGATGAAAGATGAATATCAAGTAAGTCACAATAATGCTGACTTAACAGGGGCAAAATTTTCACACGGATGTTGGATTAATAGATGTATAGACATGTTCATCTGGTGGGTGTAGTTTGCCAATAGTAAACACACCTATAGCGCCGCGGCGCTTACCTGCCCCTAGTGACCAAAATTAAGGTCAAAGGTCATCTTTCCCCAGTTGAATTTTCGCTGACTGATCAACGATGAGGAAATTGAAGCTAAATTGATAAATTTGGTGAATTTTGGAACATTTAGGTTCTTCCGTCGATACACTCAAGAACTCTACTGAACAAATTTTAGAGAGAATCGAGCAAGTGGAGAAAAAGACTGAAAATTTTGCGCAAGGACGCGATATCGAGTCACCGCCGTTGGGTGCAGACGATCCGGCCCTCGGTCCTGCAGTAGTGGGAATGATGAACACATAAACATTGAACATCATTGTCATCAGGGCACCGCCGAGGCTTTACCATACCAAGCGGACTTTTTAGCACTGAAGGATGCCCTCCGAAAATTAAGTGCCTTCAGATTATTTGCTGAATGACTCTAAAGCTGGTTATCCGTAAGGATGATCATGGTACATTGATGTTTGTCAAAAATCAAGCAATGATACAGTGAGGTGCTCTCCACACTGCTGTCAACACTCAATGGTACTAATGTAACTGAAATGATTTGAAACAGTTAATTAATAACGATACATGCGCTCACATGGATATTTACCAAGATGATTGCAATATCTGTAGTCCTTGGAAACATATCCTAAGAAACGCACAGATGTTCAGTTCGACTACAGCAGGAATACATCGGGGGACTCAAGTTCAGAAGCTCTAAAGAACTTGAAGTTGGCTGTGAAGTAACTTCGCAAAGTTTGACAAACACACACGTAACAATTCCAGGTGTGGATTATAGAGTGCGTCTCGAAGCGAGGAGAGCTCGCGGCAATTATTTAGTAGACGCAGTTCGCAACGCATGACGTATTGGACAGTTTGCTCCGCCGAGATAATAGGTTCCACAGTCAAATCCTTTGCTAACAGTAACAGTGTAGTAACACGAGCACGATGATGATGAAACCTAACAGTGTGTTGTGGTTATTTTAGGCCAATGGTGTATTGCATGTAAATGATTGAAAACTTAAATGTGTTTATGTTGTGACTTTTGGGTGTTATCAGGGGCTCCATGTTACAATGGTTACCACTGTTCAAACATTCAAAGCTTCTGGTCCTCAAAGCATTTAATGAGTGGGCAAGCCGATTGGGGCTCACCAGAGGATCTTGGTTGGCTATCCAATGGTGTCACCTCCCATTTCTGAGAGACCAGAACCCTTTTATCTTCAAATTATAAGCTTTCTTCACACATGGTGCTTTTGTGGATGAGGAATTATCTCGGCTTATTCAATCTGGTGCTGTGTTCGTTGTTGTGATTCTGATTTTCCTCCAAAATGCATTTCTCATATCACTGGTTCCCAAAAAGGGAGGGGAAAAATTGACGCAGGATCATCGAATCTGCGTCACATAACCAAACATTTGATATTCCAAAGGTTTGTTACGAGGGATATTAAGTGTTTTTTTTTTTAAGGTTGTCAGCCAGGTAGTTCGGCCAAACGACTACATGGTAACTTAGACCTGAAAAAAAGGGGTTATCATATTCCAATAAACAAGACAGATCAGGAGTTGGAGTACCTGGGCTTTTCCTTCAGGGGGCAAATGTACAGTGGACTCAACACACAGATCTTACCATTGGTCTGAAAATAAGGACCGTTTGTTTCTGCAAGGACAAATCGCGCGTAATTGCGATATCAGTCAGAAATTTAAGATGTTGCGTACATGGACGATGTTGCTTGCAGCCAAAAAAGTCAGAGATTAGAGACTCACAAAAATGTGCTCCTCCCAACACTAGAAAAATTGGGGCTAATTGTACACTGGACAAAGGCATCATGACCCCAAGTATGATTCAGGAGTTTATCGGTTACAAAATTTGCACCCAGAACAAGCCAATTCTAAAAATTCCCAATTAAAGAATGCGAAGTTGAAGAAACAATCAAGCGTGTATTAAACTGACAAAGGTTAAAAGCGAGTGACTGCTCGAAGAGCAGGTCAATGTATTTCGATGTCCAAAAGCAATATTACCCGAAATTGCTTACTCAGGAACGTTTATCGTCTGTAGCTAAGAAAAACTTCTGGGAACCAAGAGCTGTTAATAGGGACCCACCAACTCGGACAGATTTAGAGTGGTGGATGTGGAAAATGCAGTTCAGTCATGGAACGGCAATCCCATTGTTTTGGGGCCAGTGGATATTACCATGGAAACGGATGCTTCCCAAACAGGGTGGGGAGCTATTTGCGACGGACAGGAAGCTGCCGGATTTTGGAATATAGCAGGAGATGCAATGAAAACATCGAACTATCGCGAAGATATGCAATTCTACGGCTATCAATCCTTCAAAAAAATTTAGCGAAAAAGAATGTCAGAAATAATATACAGGCGACAAAGTTGCAGCGAAGGCCTATGGTGAAAAAACACCTCGGGGATCCGTGTGGATCTGTGTCAAATAGCAAATGCGATTTGGGCAGAAGCAATGTCGAAAAATATCACACTTCAAGCACGTTATCTACCCGGTGTAGGAAAGGGACTGCAAGATTATTGTCGCGTGTCTAACGAACAAATAGAGTGGAAACTCCACCCAAACTTGTTCAGTTACATAAACAAGATTGGGGTCATCATAACATAGGCCGGGGCGCAATTAGCGCAACACTCAATCTTCCTGTATTTCAAAAGCCAGGTTCGCGGAACATGACGCGGAATCGATGCTCTAGTCAGAAGACTGGCAGAATCACAACAATTATTGCAACCCGCCATTCAGGTTGATTGCTTAGTTGTACAATATAGAAAAAACAGAAAGTATGGGCAACCAATTATAGCACCAACTGGAGAGCGCAACCTAGGTTCACAAAAAACTTACTCAAATGTCAATTTGCCCACCTCTAAGATTACCGAAGAGAGCGTCCTACCCAGCGGTGTACAGCCGGAACCATGGACAAATCCAAGGTGGGACATTTATGCTGGAGAATTTGTGGTCTTATGAGTCGACGTTAGTTGGATGGTCAAAAAGAGCATCATCTCAATTACCTATTGTTAGCGCCCTCAACGCTGATGGCATATAATCGCGTCATTGACAAAATTGCCCATTTTTGCCAGTGAACGCTCTGTGAATTTCCGCCTACTGAAAACAGGGGTTATTGCAGACTTATGTTCAATCGATGTGCATTGAATGGCCCAAATCTGTACTGAAAATAGCGCAGGCAGCATTGGACATGTATCAAAGCTTCTCCTTCAAGCGGGACAATCGAGGATCTGTGTACATCCACATGTGTAGTTTCTGACACTTGTGAAATCGGCCGACTTACAAAACCGTCACAAGTCAGTCAAGTGTTATGGCCAGTCAAACCGTTCGCAGAACTTTTTCGCCGTGCCTGACAACGAGCGGGCTTAGTATTAAGGATCTTAGCCTTAAAACAATATGTCTTATGGCATTAACTTTAATGTTGCGCCCTTCAGATATGCGCCAAAGGCAGTGCATTTAGATAGTTAAAAACTTAGTGCCACTCTCTAGCTGGTTTATTTACACAAACAATGTTCATTTTCTTGAATTCAGGTAGGTGGGACTGTGAAATTATATTCATGGTATCAAAAACGATACCTCAAGGTCAGGTTTTGAAGTTCAAATGCAACCCACAGATGAACCTAAGCTAAACCTGTTCATGCATGCAGGTGCTATATTAGTAGGAACAGAAAAATTCAGATCTGTGGGGAACAAACCTGTTGTTTCTCTGCATTGGTGCCACCCTATGGCCCTATTTCGGCATCTTGTGTTGTTGCAGGTATATGAAGGAAGCAATCAAACTTAGCAGGATAGTAATCAAGGTTGTTCTGCAAAAAGCGTCAGGCCTAAGGTGCCCCTATTTTGCTATTGAAACTGGTTGTGATCCGAGTCAACCATGCGACAAGGGACGTGGGAAAAAAGCTCTGTGTTTTTTGATCACTACGTTCATGCAAAACCACCTACTTCCAGGTCTTCAGGATATTTCTTTTTGCAGATTAATTAATGTGTATGGAGGACGTTTTATAGTAACTCTCCATTTTGGCACTCAATTATATATTGTTCAAAATTAATTTTGTCTGTGTGTTTAATTACTTGGCAGGAACGTAGTTATTGGAAATTGTAGTTTGCCAATAGTTCAACACACTATAGCGCCCGCAGGCGCTTACCTGCCTTTGACCAAAATTTAAGGGTCAAAGGTCATCTTTCCAGTTTTGAAGTTGGGGTTATAGTAATGAGATTCTATGTCTTATTGGGGTTATTTTCTATGTCAGTGATTATTCATTGGGAAGAATATGGCACTCAATTATAATTTTGTTCAAAGTTAATTGTGTCTGTGTTGTTTACTTAATGGCAGAGAGTAACGTAGGTTTATTGAAACCTGAGGATAAAAAAGTTATAGTTTCCTAGATCTACAAACCTTTTGTGTTGCACGACAGGCCAAAAACTGTTCAATTAGTTATAGTCCCGGAAGAAGAAATACACATAACTACGTGGAAAAAAACTGTTATTGAGCTGAATTTTTCACCATACATGCAGAATACATATACAAACAACATATCAAAATCCATGATCCCCTTGGGGAAAAAATTTTATCAGATGCGCCAAAATTTAGCGTTCATTGCCATATAATTAGCTATATCTTGTGGCTTCTAAAGTAGATGCTGTGATGATTTACTTAAAATCTAAATTATCCGTTTCCTTATGTTGAAATTCAAAATGGCCGCCATTACATATAATTTGCTATTTACATAGAAAACGGGAAAAAGAGGGATTGAAAGAACCAAACAAATAAATGTTATCGAAATAAATATATATAAGCGAATAATAATATATAATTATAAATGAATAAATTAATAGGAATAAAAGTAATAGTTATAAAAATATAGAGAAATTTTGTAAAAGGGGCGAGTACAAAAAGACGGACCTGGAATTATGTAATAGGAAAAGTCATCTTGAGGTGTTTTCACACCCAAATTATTTAGCCCATATTCTGGGATTCATCTTTTATAAATTTATTCACAACTCCGTTTCCATTTCGGTATTTGGTTAAAAAAAGAAATATATGGCCTATTGTTTCTCTGCCATTTTTGGCAAGACGTACATGTTTAGGCCTATAATTAATATGCATTATGTGAAACGTATACGAAAAACTGCATTATACGAAACTTTTTTAAAGCATCTGTCGAGAGCTGTATATTGAGCGTCGCACTGGTTTTTATTGTGCAATTTGGGGAAATTGCATTCTGATTAAGTTAAATTAACATAACATCCAAGTCATTCTTTCAAATAGATAAAGATGAACTAAAATTACTACTATTGGTAATAGAACAATCCCTTTTCGGGTAATTGCTTTAAACAACCCTCCTATATATGCGGCAGTTTGACCTAGCTTCCGGGCAGGAAACTGCCAAAGGAAAGTATATGTCAGTGAGATGATAATTATATGTAATAGCCAGCAAATCGGCAGCCATTTTGGTGGCCATTTTGATTTTTTGAGTTAAGGAAAACATCAATGATTTAGAATTTAAACAAAAACTGAAATCTTGCAACTAAAAATATATTCAAAAACATGAGATATAGATAATTATAATTAAAAAAAAAGGGCGGCCATTTTGGATTTTGGCGTGAAGGAAGCCATCAGTGATTTAGATTGTACATAATTGGTTCCTTGACCCCCAAAGCCATATTCAAAAAACACTATAATCATCTAACAGCTACTTTCAAAGCGAAGATGTAGCTAATTGGCGGCCATCTTGGATAAAATTTTTTCCCCATGGGGATATGAGATTTTGGATATGTTGTGTGATGCATTCATGCTTATCGGTGACAAAAACCCAGCTCAATAACAATTTTTTTCGGGTCAAAACCCCCAGGACCACACTAAATGTCATCTTTATATTGATCCGATTGGTTCAAATTGTTCGTATCCCCGGGAAGTGTTACTACAGGAAAATAATGTAGATTAGGCTAATCAGCTCACAGATATCTAACAGAGGCCAGAATGCTCATCCCCCATACTACCCTGTTTGACCTTTCATATAAATTGTGTTAAAGTAATTGTCCTAGATATAGAAACTATTACCTTTTTAATCCTAGAGCAGGTGAACATGTCTATATACCTTTTAAACCCGTATGGAACATTTACAAACTTGACCCTTGGTAATTTACACCCCTTCCATATCTCAAGAACACTAAAGGAGTGCAAAAGTTGCATCGTCACGATTTGGAATCAAAGCAGGCCAATGTTGTTAGAAACCGTCAAAAGCATTTCGTGCAGGCTCTTTGCAAGGTCATTTGCAAGAAAGATGTATATGGTTCTACCGGCGGGACAATTTGCATAACATGAGGACGGTTGGCAAACAAGAGATATAGTATCTTTAAGTGTTATTCTAGGTGAGCTAGATTGTTACAACATGCGTTTTGTATGTATTGGCATATCTGGATAACAGCCAAGAGGTTCTATATGATAGAGAGGCAAAAACGTTACGTCATCTTTAGAAATTCATCGTCTCGCATGTTTTGCGACCACAAAGAAAATAAGGTACCAACAATAGAAAGCAATGGTGGCCTCCGCTTCTTCCACATATGTGGGTGCCGCTTTGCATTATACACGTAATCGGTAGCGAACAAATGATGTATGTGTAGAGGTGGCCAGGTGTAATAATAGTGCACCTGAGATCATTGTGACTCAGAGATCTTTTTTATCATAAGAAATGGGCGCTTAGGTGAAAGAGAGTTCATTGAGGCGGTTTATTTAAATCAAGGAGACCTGGAGTTATTTCATTCGTTGTGTGCCATGGGTAGGGACAAAATTTAACCACCCAATAGTACCCAACATCCAACAATCTGATATTTTGACGGATTGTTTGTATTGAAATTTAAGAAAAAAATAAAAAACTTAAAAAAAGCAAAAAATAAAAAAAATGCAAAAATTCAAAATGTCAGCGCCCAGCACGGACGACTGGTTTTGAATGGGCTTCACCCCTTGTTAAAGCTGTAATCAAGGAGATACGCGCTGACAACTGGTTGCCACAGATAACACACAGGGTTACAGGACAGTCAATTGTTCTCCGACACCAGGGGATTACCATATCGGAATAGACTGTAGCAAGGCCCATTGTCATGGCTCATCTGCCCGGCTGCGTTCAGCTGAACCATGGGGAGAGGGGATAATTAATTTTCACGGTCCTAGTGGGATTTGAACCCAGAGCCTTGTGCAGCCAGATGCAAAGGCTCTTAAAACACTGTGCCATTGCTACTCCAATGATCAAATACTAAAATATATTCTGGAAAGGTGTTCATCAAAAAGAGTTTGCTTTGTAGTTGCATTGCAGCTAGTGGCTGGTATTGTATTACGTGTGTTTATTGTATAAGCACCCCGAATTTGATAGATGTGCCTATCTTAAAAGCTTGGCAGCGGTACTTGAAATTAACGGCAGTTTATAAATCAGTATAAATGATTGATTAGCCGATGCAATAAGTAATTCCAGAAAGTCGCGACGTACCGAGACAGGAAGAAACAGGTTGTCTTCTGTTCAGTCGTGAGTCACCTTCCAGGTATTTGTAACTATTGTAAAAATGGAAAGGCAAATTGACAAAAGACGACGCAAATAGACCATTGACAATCCCCATTGTGCAACCCCTGGTTGCCGAGTGGACATAAACTTGGAGAAGAGTGTATTTCTGAATTAATACATTACGTTTGCGTTTAGAAGGTGCCAGGATCAGAGCGTAAAAGATAGAACTCATTGCGAAAGCTATGAAAAATAGTACAAACTTGGCAACAATGGCATGGATATCTCGAAGTCAGGGGTTTACACTCTTGCAGTTATAAAAAAACTGATGGACGGGGACGACCGCCATTTCCATCAGTGACCAAAAATACACAAAAACTGTTACTTTCCCCAGGTTGTGTAATAATTGCCGACATATTAAAGAAGAAAAGCCATGTTATCGTTAAGTATTTGACAGCGTCGCGCTTGCTAGCAATGCATGATGGATAGCAGACGGCTAGAAAACGTTCAAAACTCACAAGGACGACAAATCCAAAAGATGCAAGAAAAACAAGATGTAATGGAAATTACAGTAAGCACACACCCCAGACGCTCTTCTGAACATTTGGGCTTGTTTAAGCCATAGATGTCATGTATTGGTATGAAAGATCTAAATGTTGCAAAAAATAGTAATTAAGAGAGACAGGTCAGCAACAGCGAGATTTCCCAAGGAAGGTTTGTAATTTGGCATGTCACGAACGTAAAGATCGTCACAAGGAGACCGGAGTTGCCGATAAACCAATCATGGCAATTGATCGAGACAAGTATGACCATTTAATGATAATGTGGAAGTTGAATTAAAAACAATCTCCAAGTTGATTTTTTGTGAGAAGGTATAAACGAATGGTATTGTTGTCAAGACACTCGGCGTCTGTACGACTTGATGGGGGTTAAGAGTGGCCCAAAGTCGACATATTGAAAAAATAAGCTGTCCGTTGTTAATATGTCAATGGACATAGGAACTCTAGTAGTTTACGGGAAGTTGATGTTGAGCCCCAAACTAATGCATGAACAACAGCTTCGAGCAATATTGAGGAGAAAAAACGTCCACTGCTAGTAGCTATAGTAGTGTCAAATACGAAGTCAGTAATTGGGGGACACGTAACCCACTAAATAATGAGACGTTAGGTAATAAGAAATAATGGCAAGTGGGAGTAATGAAAATGCGAAATTCGCCATTGTGTACATTACATTACATTCTAGGTGTCGCGCCAGGAGAATACACTTCTATGGTGTCACGCCATGAGCCATTGCCAGCACTGGTATTGTCCAATTAAAATAGTCAGAAAGTGAGGCAACCATACAGTAAAGCGAAGGCGTAAGCAATAAATAACAGTGTAGTTTCAGTACGCTATCTTGAAATTTAAAGGCCAATTCGCGTTACAGGAGAAGGGGAATGAAAAATTCAAGTATAGACTTCTGAAGGGCAACGTTACTCAGAGTTTCATGGCATACCCTCACGATCACCGGGTATCCGATCCTCAGCCGGATGATGAAATTGTCCGGCCACCAAATTCCAAAATAAAGTGTGTCAAAAAAACTAATTAGGAAAGTACTTCGTAATAACTCAAAATTCAGATTATACATATGATTTTAGGAAATGATATATAGAAAACTAAATCAGGATGGACTGGAATCGTTAGTTAAGGTGTGGTATATTTCTTTAAGGTTCTTGATATTTGACAACATTTACACATTAAAGGTAATTTGTGGGCTGATATTTGTAAATTTGTAGTATGCTTCTAAAACTATTTAAAAATTTGGAGCCATCACTGAGCGGGTTAAATATGTTTACTAGGTCCAATTACATAATGACAGGGTATTCCCAAAGACTTGATCCATAACAGTGCTGATATCGGGCTTTATTCTAAAATAAGTTAAATTGTGGGCTTCAGTGGGAATTGAAAAAAACGACCTTGGATTACAGACAAGTGGTTAAAACAGGGAGTTGAGTATCTGACTCATCGGACACACTATTCTCGGACAGACTTATCAATTCGGAAACTTTAACGAAATAAAACTGTGGTTTACTCGTGTAAGGTTCAGAATTCATAAGTGTTGTTGGTCAGAAAAAAAAAGTGCGTTAGAGGGTTCAGGTTACGGAAACTCCCCTGTAAACAAGTCACGCCATCTGAGCAGGAACAGGTTCGTTATTGTAATTATAACGACTGGACCATTATTGATCGGCAGCAAATCGTTGTTCTGATATGGGTGGAAACCCATTTCAATCCATGAGGTAACTGTTTCCCGGCGCGTACTGGAGTCTAGAAATTAACAATAATCTATTTATAGTAGGATTGTTTATTCTGTCAGTTGGGTTTTGTTTTTCGACGATTCCATTCTTTCTGAGAGGTGTATGCTTTATCAATATCAATAGGAAAGAGATTCGATTGGTGACGATAACAGATCGATTACGGCCATAATTAAAACGATGCCCATTTCGAACGAAGGACAAAGTAACGACCTTCAGATTTCAGTTTATGCGGTGCAGAGCTAAGGAGGACATAAGCACAACTTGCCTCATCTTCAAGAAGTATCGGGGATGCGTGCTTTTGCGTGGAAAGTAGGCATTGAAGTCTCCAATGCATCTGCACCCGCATTAAACCTGAAATCTAAGGTCGTTACTAATGTACGGCAAATGCACTGAATAAATTCCAAACACCAAAATTGAACTCTAAAGTATTCAACATAAGAAAATGTTACGAATAAGTAATTATTATTCACCATAGTTTTTTACGTCAATATATGTTGGAGATTCTACTTAAATTTTATCTAAAGTTATTTGAAATGTGACAATGACTGTACATCATTGTTGTTTTAAACCGTCCTATGAAATGCCAATAGAATTGCATGTGAGTTGTGTCAAGCTCTACAAGGATGACGAGAGCATCAATACTTGGGGTTTTGGTGATGGCATCATTCGTGAAACTATTGATTTTTCAGTATAGGAAAATGCCCAGGGACTGGTGTGAATCTCCATTCATGAACTGACGAAAATCAATAGTTTCCTAATGATGTCACGGGTAGTGTAATTTTTTTTCTGACTCTGTTGATTGGCTGGAATGCCAGTAAAAAAAAATTGAGTAGGTTTCTTCATCTGATTCCTGGACCTTAACATTAGAAATTTTATTATTGTTTTTTGTATTTGTCGTTTGATACTTAATATAATTGCTCCTTTCTATGTGCAGCGCCTAGAGGCTTGCTCAGGCTGGTATTTCAAGATTGTTATTATTATTACACTCCAAAAAATATGAGGTAAAAAAGGGTCACAGCTCTTAATGTTGAATAAAAATCTTAGCAAAGTTGAGTAAACCTTACATACAGCTAGTAAGTTTTACCCAACAATGACTAAGATTTAGCCAACAATGAGTAAGGTTTAATCGACTTTGACTAAAATTTTACTCAACATTACGAGCTGTGACCTTTTTACTTAACATGAGTAAAATAATTTTACAGTGTATTATGTTATATTATATATTATATATTGGTGACTCGAATTTGTGATCAGCTTATTTATCGTGTGGATATAATTTGCATCTTGGAATCCTATAACACGGTGACACTTTTCCCCCCCGCGACAAGTAAAAATATTGTGAATTAAATTGTAGTTGATCTTAGTGTTTTTCTATTGATCAGCCAGTTGGGTGGGCATCCGTTTTCTGTATACTTTAATATCTAGCGAGAATTGATATCTAAGATAACTTAACGTATTATCGCTGAATTGATATACGGTTTTAGACACATACCAAATTGAGATGTAGTTAAGACTCATATTGTTACGTACTACCTATTACGTTAGACAACGAAGCAGGCAGAAATTATGTTAAACCTGTACCGGTGCGATGAAGTTAGCTTGTTAGTCGCCCTGCTGAGTTTCCGGACTGTACATATAATTGCGCGTAATCAGTTGTACATACCAATTGATGGATCAGCTATTAAGGCATTGTATTATTAAGTTTTCATTAATATTAGCGCTTAGTCAAAGAGGTCTATAAGATAGAGAGCAAAACGTTACGTATCTTTAGAAAATTCACCGTCTCGCATGTTTTGCCCACCATAAAGAAAACCTAGAGTACCAACCAATAGAAAGCCAATGCTTGGCCTCCGATCTGCCACAACTGTGGGTGCCCCGCTTGCATATACACTATCGGTAGTGATACAAAAATAACTGTATGGTTAGAGGTTGGCCAGGGGGTAATAATAGTTTAACTGGATCTGTGCTCAGATACTCTTTTTTCTATAATGCATGCGCGCTTAGGTGAAGTGCAAAGATGTATTACTTGAGGCGGTTTATTTAACGACTGATGTGTCATTTTCATTCGTTGTGTGCAGGGTAGGACAAATTTAACCACCCAATAGCACCCAACATCCAACAAACTGATATTTGGCGGATTGTTGTATCGAACTGGCATTATGTGTGTATACAATGACCCAAAATGAATAATTATTCGTTGGCAATTTCAAAATGTCAGCGCCCAGCACGGACGACTGGTTTTGAATCGGTGCACCCCCTTGGCTGTAGTAGCCCTCGAGAAAAGCTGTATTAGTAACCAGTATTGATTAGTGGCGTGCAGGACATAAAGAAACCAGGCGTAGATACAAGCTATGTTAATAATAATAATAATAATAATAGTAATATATATAATAATAAAATTATTTTATATGGCCCTTCACAACAGAGACCACGTGGATGGATCGTGTGTAACCTTCATTTCCATATAGCAAAAGCGTCCTCGTCGCGGGCATTGGTAAAGCATATCCGGCAGTCTATCTTCGGTGTTTATTCATCTTCCTATAAACGCCGGCTATGCTCACTATTTTGCTTTTTTATATTGCTCTTAAGGTTTTAAATTGTTTAAGATTTCCTTGTTATATTGATAAGCTGTCATGCATTATACGTGGGTCTTTGAAGGCCGGCATTAGACGTGTTCGCTGACATTGACCTGCTGAACACAGCTATGCTCCTGTTTATAGCACTTCTTGTATAAGCTATCTGTAATTGTATTCTTTGTATTGGGACTATCTGTAATTTGTATTTAAGAAAGAAATTGAATTTAATTCATTTAGTGTTTTCTGTAATTGTAGTTTGGGATAAATCATGAGATAATTAGGGACAGCGAGGCCCAGTCGGGGAGGGAAGAACATGAAACGTAGAATCATGCAGTAGTGACGCTCCCGTCACCAAATTCAAACTGGGATGATCGTAACCTTACCATTCCACATTCCCGGGCTAACATTGTATAATTTAATCAATATATCCACCATCCAGGCCCCCGACAGCACCTCAGCTTGTCAGAATTCTAAAAATCCAAAAATGGTCCCATTAAGGACTGAGCGCGTCAACACGGAACTCCCGAACATCGTGACATCCTAACATAATAAAATTTCTCAACATTCCGTCTATGGAATGCCCGTTCTGTCCGTAAAAAGATGAGCTCTATTATGATGACATTATTGAGAATGAGATGGGGACATTTTTGTGATAACTGAAACCTGGTTGGCTGGAAAGCGTAGCTGTGGTCATTGCTGAGATTGCTGCCTGAGGGATAGTACCTTCCTGCACTTTCCAGGAAGTCTTGATGGGACCATGGGGTCATTGGGATAATCACAAAACTTGCCTAAACATTCAAAATACACCCACAGGGATTAACACACCTTCTTTTGAGCATGCTTGTGTGGAATAAATAAAACTAGTGTTAGACTAATCCCTGTAGATCGTCCAACACCTTCCAGGGAAAATGTTTCAAAATAAGTCAATTCTTAAATGCGTTTGATACTTTCCTTAATGGAGAGCTTTGTTCCCGCTAAAACGATACTGCTGGGTGATTTCAACGTTGCATGTCGACCTCCCCGCCAAAAAACCGGAGCGTATTCATTTTTGAGAGATTTGGCTGCTAAATGGTTTCATCAAAACAATCCATGGCCGTACCCATAAAGATGGTCACACTCGGGACCTGATCATATCTCGTCTGCTGAGACGGATTAGTTGAGGGTGGGGCTCTTGCCTGGGCTGGGCTCTGATCATCGTTTGATTAATTGTACGATTAGCATCCAGAAATCACCACTCATGAGAACTTTGTGCACCATCAGAAAGATAAAGACTATTGACAGGCCTCTTTATCAAATGAACATTTCAGTCCATGATTGGCATTCTTGACCTTCGTGATGGTAGTTGATGAGGTGCTTGGTAAAAATTTGAGGAGTCTTTAATGTAGTGTACTCGATTCCATGCACCTACGCCAACAGCGTTCCGCATTATTAGACCACGATCCCTTGAGTTTAATAAAAGATATTGATGATGCCAGACGTGAACGTAGACGTTGAGAGAGAAAATGGGTTGTGAAAAACTAGAAATAGTGTCGATCTGGATGCATAAAATGTACAATCAGCAGTGACTGGGTAAACTCATCATCATGAATAAGGAGGTTTATTAAGAGAAACAAATTAGGAAAATGCTAACAACAAAAAACCATCGTTTGCTACTCTGAATAAGCGTCTGAACCCCAAACAAACAATCCTAACTGTAATTCAGCTATTAACTAAGTCATTGCCAGGTTTTTCAGCGAACACGGATTACCAAAAAATAAGACGGGACCTTGATAATAATTATCCAGGTCTAACTCGCATGAATGATCCAAGGGGGACAATACTTGATGAGACCGTTCCAATGCATGAGTTTATTCCAGTCACTGTTGAAGAAGGATACCAGGTGATTATGTCAATCCATCAATCATTCCTTAGACACCATTTCATTGGTGTTACTTAAGGAGATGTTGAAAACTCTTGGCTGAGCCATTAACAACTGATCATTAAAAGTCTATCCGACACTGGTGTTTTCTCCTAGCTAAGCTCCGGGAAGCTGCTGTGACACCCATTCTCAAAAAAGCTTCCCTAGACAAAGAGGTGTCCTGAGCTATCGCCCTGTGTCAAATATTAGCTGCGTGTCTAAGCTCATGGAGAAAATAGTGAGTTCCCAGATAAAGGATCATCTTGTCTCAAATGACTTAAAGAGACAGTTTCAGTAGCTTAAAAGAAACGACAAAGCCACTGAAACGGCACTTCTGAGTGTCAAGACCGATATCCTCAATGCAATTCACAACCAGTAAGGCGTTAGTGCTATGTGCTGAGAGAATCTTTCTTGAGGATTTTGGATAACTGTTGATCATGCCATTTTGGATAGGTACGTGTACTTTCAAAAATTCAAGGTACTGCCTACCCGTGGATCGGTCTTACCTACAGAATCGCTCTTTTCGTGTGCGCATTGGGAATGCAATTTCACACAAGCATCAATCTCCCTTGGTCTTCCTCGGGTTCTGTGGGCGGGCCTTTCTTTTTCAGAATGTACACCATACTTTATCGCATCAATCATCGGAAGCACGAATATTGTTACCACAATGTATGCTGATGTGTACAGCTCTATTTGACATTGATCCCAAAGATTGATGGTGATGCCAAAACATGCTGTCAAAAGACTCTCTCTTTGTTGTATGATGAAATCAGTGAGTGGATGGCTGTAACAAACTTACAAATTGAATGATGAAAAGACAGAATTTTTCATCGCATGTTCATCCTATTTAAAAAACCGCCTCAAAGATATTCACCATCAGGGTCGGACAGTGGATGTTCCCCAGTCCTCGGAACTTTAGAAACAGTTGGTGTCGTTTTGATCAGAAAATTGTCTATGACGAACATGTAAAAGGTCTAATCATTAAGTCTGTTAACTTTAACCTTCGCAATATTTACCAGATTCGCCGCTTTATCACATTTAAAAGTTGTCATCATCTCGTCAGTTCACTGATTTTATCTCGCATTGACTATGGCCAATTCACTTTTGTATGGTAATGTCCGGCCAGGGATCGGAGTAAACTTCAGATTTGGCAACAAAAAAAAAAAACAAAAACAAACACAAACACCCACAAAAAAAACCGATCCGAGCAGCCAGGCTGGTGTTCGGATCTGATAGAAGGACACAGCAACACCACTAATTAAAGAGCTCAATTGGCTACCAATTAGTGAGAGCGGGTTGTCTTTACGCTTATGATTCTTACTACAAGGGCATTTCCGACAATTGCCATCTCCGTACTTGTTTGAATACCTCTCTTTGTATCTTCCTGGCAGGCCGGATTGCGTCTGCAGATGCAAAGACGCTCCTCATTGTTTCCCGCAAAAAAGGTCAGTGGTGACAGGGCTTTCAGTTTGTCATGCGGCCCCTAGCCTTATGGAAAACTCTTGCCATCTATGTTCGCCACTCCAAGTCCATTGTTACTTTAAGAAAGCTCAAAATTTCATCTATTTCCTAAGCGTTGATTGTGGTGCTTAAATGTGTTTTTTGTGATTGCCTCACATTGATATTTAATTATCAGTGTTTTCTTTTATTTAGAGGTTTGATTGTAAGTACCTTATCCACTGTAATAAACAGTTATTGTAATAAGTATGAACAATGTTTTAGGCTAAATAGTAATACTCTCTATTTGTAAAGCGCTTTGACCTTGTTATGAGAAGGCGCTATATAAAAATGGCCGTGGTATTGTATGGTTCGTGTCGTATGGAAAATACTTAAAATACAAATATAAAAACAACATGAAAATTAAGAGACACTGGCACATTTGAAAGAAATAGTGCGCACTCAAGATTTCAAAATCGTTATTTTGCATGGTTGTAAAGCTGTATATACAAAAAGCCCTCACCCGAAAATAATTTAAGACCCAAATCAGCTCCTGAGGGTTAACGGAAACGATTTGGTAAGTTAGGCGTCGCCGGCGGACGCGAAATCAGCAGACGACGAAAAATTGGCGGTTAACACAAGAACACGCACGGCATATGCACATTTCTCCGCTTTGGTTTCCCACACTGTTTGACCGGTACTAGAACCTTTGTGGTTTTAATATCAGTAAGAACGACGTCAAACATATATGTAATATACAAATTGTTGATTTAAAGTTATGGAAAACTTAAAAATGGCCTTACAAATTACTGGATGTCTTTATCCTCATATCAATGTCCCTTTCTGTTTTGGGGATGTTATTGTATGTGTAAAATATATCTCTGTCTTCCAATGGGCCTAGACTATCATTTGAGAGCAAACTTGAAGAAAATTTATATTTTGTGAAAAATGTGCCAGTGCCGCTGTAAGCATACCACAAATTTAAATTACCAGGCAAATAAAAGATGTTTTCAGGAGCCCTTTTAAAGGGACATGTGAGGGTGCCTCTCTGCATATAACGGAAAGCGGTCCTGATCCTGTGGACCAAGACATTGAATGGGTCTGTCACCAAAATCTACGCTTGGAATAGGTGATGGGATCAAAGAGAAAGATGCTGCATAAGGACTTTGATTACGCTGCGGCGCGAAGTAACGGATTTCTGCAAAGATGATTATTATATTTATAACTTTACCAATACTCTTGGGTTATGTTCGAAGTCGTGGAAATGATAAAAAAGGTCACTACAATTGTTTTATCCTTAATATCAGTGACAGTGCGATGTATGTACATCATGCCTGCATTGACTCGATCAAATATAGCAATGTTGATATCCAGTAAATCAGCTCGGTATGCAGAGGATAAAGGCACTTCAATTATTTTTATCTGAAGTAGCAGAGCCAGTTATACCCATACAGTTGATAGATTTGAGATGCTATCACCACCCCGATTAAGGTTGAGTATCTTTTTCATGACGCAAAACACAGATTACTGTCCTTTCACGAATAAATAAACTTCGGGCTTCTTACTTTGCGTTCAATTAACCTTGTTCGTATATTTCACCAATTTTCAAAATGAATCAATAGATGAAACCGAAAATGCATTGATGAATGAAAGAAAGTTGTTTGGCAGATGTGACTACATATTCGGAGCAGAAACAAAATTGAACTTACAGTAATCCTATTTCAATTTACCGCGTGTGTTTAGCATAGGTCGCTATACCCACTTCTTTTGTATTCTTCTAGAACAGGGTCGTAAATTGATAGAATATGGAGGGTCCAGCATATATAGTATGATCTTGGCTTCTACACAAAGAGTTAGGGCACAGCTCACCAACGCAACATAGCTCACCTGCGTTTTTTCCATATTTGTTTTTTTCACAAAATGATTGAAAATATACAGTAAATTAGTGAAATCACAGTAAAACCTCAAAGCTTATTTATCGCAAACGAGGCCAGCTCAATCTAAAAACTGTGTCTGTGATAACACCTGAAATCGTTTCCATCATGGACAGGAACACATGGCCGCAGTTCAAATAAAAAGGGGAATCTGAAGTCTTTTTCTCCTCTGCATACCGGTTGGTTGGATTACTTATTAATAACGTCATTAAATGAATTCATAGAAATGTGCAACCTTACGATTGAAATACTCAAGAAATGGTAATTATTAATATTTTAATATGTATAGTGGGAAAATGGTTTACTTCAGCGAGTAGTGTAGCCAAAATAACAATATTTCTTTGATCACATGGGCCAAGTAGATTGGTACGAGGTATCAACAGGTCGCGTAACATAAGAAGAAGACCGTAGCCTTCGCTTAGTGCATCAGACTCTATTATGCAACACATTGTACAAATTGCGACCATCAGGAAGTAGACGAGTATGACAGAGGCCCTGTCCGTGAAGATTGAAGAGATTATACACATAAAGAGGATATATTTATCTGATATACAAAAATGTACACATTGATTTAAATATATGGCTGCAAGAACAAACATTGATTGTACACACTACATAGTTCCTTATACATTGTACTAGCTCTGACACCTCCACTGGTTTGATACGGCCCGACAATAGGGCTCAGAGAAAAACTTCCATACACACATTTCTATTTAATAAAAGGAAAGATAATTTCAGGAAATCAGAAAGACAATAAAATACTTCGTTAATTGAAATCCCACTATCACCGGATGAAAAAAGGAAAACACCATTCAACGCGAAAGCACCAGGTCTGCTTAAAGGATGGAATCAGAGAGTTGCTGAGGAGGGCGCCTTTCAATTTTCAAACAAAACCGTCCGTTTTGCATATTACTAATGCTTGTCCGTATAGTAATCACTGTGTGAATGAAATAAATGAAGTCCTTCATATAGAAAATCAAAACCTTCTTATAAAATCCGGATCCGGAATTTTGTTATACAATGTAATTCATATGGCAATGTTAATACTGTACATAATGTTTACTGCATGAACAACGAAAGATCCGATTCATATATGACTTTGGAATATGCATTTCAGGGGGACTATCTTTTTTTTAGTTGAATATTTTAAGTAATACACAAAAATTATATTTCGAGTCAGCCTTTAAGAGGCAAATTTCCTACCATACTTGCGACACGTTGTTGGTCCCTATTTCAACATGTTAAGCTGACGTACACCACCATTACGACATCGTCTTCACGCAAAATAGATAGAGACCGCTATCGCGCACTCCGCTGATTGGAGTGTCTGAGTTAGGTTACCATAACAACTTGGGGGTGGGAGAGAGTTGCTATACGCACTAATTTCGCACCACCTCCTCGCGAAGTGTACGTACGCAATTTCCCCCCCGGAGCACGTATCCACAAGGGCGGATACGCGGAGGTAGTACACACACCAGATGGCCTAGTTTTCAGGACTTGCGTTTTATTTACAGCACTCAAAATGTTCGCATGGAAAACATGTGACTGCCCGTCACAGGGGGGGCATTCACAAGGGGGCAACCAGGGTCACTTTTTTGCTGAAGTTTTGATAAAAGATCCAACCGTTAGAGAAAAATGTGAAAGCAAGTCTACTTTTTGGTGGTTAACACCAGGTTAATGTTAAAATATAAGAGTCAAATTGAGTATTGGTTGTAAAACAACGACTCCAAAATAGGCCTAGGCCTATTAGCCTCCAAAATAGGGGCCTAGGCCTATTCTAAATTTTGACTAGGAAACTGATAACTTAGTGGGGAAAAAGTTTGTTTGGGTTATAATTAAAACATAGGCTTTTAAGAAGGGAGGGTATCTTTAAAGAACACCATCTCACCGCCGGTGTTTGTTTAGAGAAAACATGTTCATGTACAAAACAACATGTTCAATTGTTTTGACCAGTGTTTGTGTTAAAGGACCCGACGCATTTCACCCTGATTGTTTACAAAATGAGTCGTACGTAATTCTCTCGTATCTTTAAAGAACGAAGATAATCCCCAATTAATATTGTAGTCATTTGGTTTGACTGGAAAGAAGGACATCGTTGAAGAATGGACCGACTCCAAGCGAAAAAACACAAGAAATGTGTGTCCAGTGCCAGTTGTAAGGAGTCATATTGGAAAGATGCCATTTTCAGGGTCATTCCGTCACGTCACGATATAAATTTTGCGTTTCTTGAAATGATTAATGGTAACCACATTATGTGAACTACTTGGTATGGGGCAAATATGATGGCATCAGGGAGTAATCTTTGAAGCCACGTTTACTTGTCGTGACGGAGATGACCAAAAGTTGGGGACAAGGAATTTTATCAAAATAGTTGATATTTTTTGCTTTGTGAAATGTTTTTAATAGGGTAACCTAGATTTATTACAAAGAATTGAAAATTTGTTGGTGGTTCTTACCTTGCCGATTTTAACAATTGTTTAGAAAGACATTTTACTTTTTAACGATCCTCGATAGGACATTTCGGAGGACCATCGAGTGTTTAGATTGGCAACCTATTGATCTTTGGAATGGGGTTTAAAGTCTGACTCAAGATTTCGAAATATTATTTTTTTTGTGTAATAATGAAATATTTGAGATTTAGTTTTCATTTGCATGCATGCGCTATGACGGACTGATAACGTTTAATCTCTCGCGCAGTACTAATTTAGATAATCTCTTTTGGCAGTCTGTGACACAGACTACTTACTTTCCTGACGCCGTAGGCGAGGTGGGAAACTCTGTCAGAAAGCGTTGATTCGGATTTTATGTACACTTGGCGGTACAATGGATATCGCAAAATACTTGGCCTATCGTAACGATTTACGCACCAAAATATTCCTAACTAAATTGTTTAACTAGTTTATAATATCGGTCTTATTTTTGGAAAAAGACGAAAAAACGTGAAAAATTACGATTCATACAAGCAATTTTTTACCTTTTCAGCTGGCTCAATTCTCGATTGCTACTATCAAGTCATGCCACACGCCATGCTTACAGAAACTAGTGAGCTACTTGGTCTTTTTTGTCAGGAACCCATTCTTCACACAGATCCCGACCACCTGATCCGTTGATTTCGCGATATCTAAGTTACCGTCGAAACCGTTTTTTTTTCATTCCTTGTTCGAGCTAATCGCAGAGCCTTTAACCATTGCTCTGCCGCTAGGAGTCAAAAGACCTAGTGCATGTCTAAGAATAGCCGGCCAATAGCGATTCGGAAACGGAATAGGTTGCGTCGGTATGCCAGCAGTACAATGCTCGGATGAGCGTAGATGGTGTGTGTACCTCTCAAGCAGCTGCTACCCAAGTACGTTTTCTGAGAGAGCGATCTTTGTGTTGGGGGTGGGCAGGGATGATGATAAGTAAAGATGTACTGCCTTCAGGTAATATTTGCCAGTTGTCCAAATATCACATATTTTGTCCCAACCTTCGGTCCTTTATAATCTAACAGTTATACTGTCCTGTAAGTATAAGCTGCCCTGTGCCAACCTATTTCAACCGACCAATTCTGAGATACTTTTTGAATTAATGAAACAGCTATTTTGAATGTTCAATTTAAAAAGAGCCAAGAATCGAACCATTTGCGTTTTAAGGTTGAAATGAAAAGTGTTTTGAAAATCGTGACCTGTGAATCGCGGCAAGTGAAATGGAATCACAAAGCTATAATCTTTTATTTTAAAATCAAGGAGTGTGGCTAGTTTACCATCATTGCAGAGGCCACATTTTTTTTTTATTTACTTTTTTTTCTTCTTCCTGCATACTACCCTAAATAGATTTCCTTTTTAGTAGGCTTTTGGTAAGTCTTTGTTTAAATACATGGGTCTATGTAATACATATCAGCGGTACAGTCAAGGGTAATGTAGTACGGGGCATTCTGATGTCACATGGGATGTTAATTTCAGCGTACAATGGCTAGGATTAACATAATTATTTTTGTTGTGGCCTTTTTTCAGTCCAATAATTCTATCGATATTTTCCCTGGTAAGTAGCCTCCTCTCCATGCTAATGGAACGGCTTGGTCACATGGTTAGAAGATCGGTCTTGGGAAAATACACTTTACTACAGCAGCTGCATTCAAATAACCTCTTTCAAAACTTCACAAGACACTACTACAAACGTTTTCATGAAAATTATAAATATCTCGATTAGAATTAAATAACAACCAACCTGAATATTTTCCGCCGTGGGGTCGTTTCATTTCCTACGCTTGTCTGTCGAGACCCAAGTGGCTTGAATTGACTATTTCCTAAAATGTGGAACTCCATTTAAACTTCCAAAAGTATTACCGTTGCATATATTGCAGTAAAGAGTCGCCAAAGCTGCTGACTTCAAACATTGAAAAAGGGGCGAGCCGCGGGGTCGTATTCTAATTGTGCTGAACTTAACTTCGATTTTAAAACACGATGAATAGGTGCCTTTTGTTTAAAGATATGTAGGACTTCTGTTAAAGCCCCGCTGGAAATTGTCACATTCACCTATTCACCACTGTTGATTATAACTAACATGGTACAATAGATTACGCGTGTTCACTCTCCATCTATTTCACCTCCATGCTCAGACAAACGCCGACAACTTTCTCTCAAACAATGTAGCATGCGGCATTGTTCATTTATGGTGCCCTTTTTGAGTCCTGTAATAAAATAAAACCAAGATTTTTCATGACATGTATACCATTATAGAACATTTTGTTGGACTGGCCGGCTTTTTGTGTATGTACGTTCAGATTAAGCAAAAGGCCGAATCAAAACATTACAAATTTGCATAGCTTTATCGTATTTTGTTCTAATATGCTGCAAGCCGTCTCCGGTCAACGTCCGGTGTCCCCCCCCTCACCGTTTTGTTAGAAAATAGTGTTTCTTTCTATTGTTTAAAGTAAATTTGCACTAATAATTTTAAAAAAAGAAAAAACCTAAAAAATTAAATTTTAAAAAGATTTAACAATAAGTATTCATATAGCCAGTTTCCAGGAATAGCCAGTTCCACCCTTTCTGGAAACAGCGGGAATCTCATTGCGTCGTTTTTTTGACGGCATAAGTTTCTGAATGAATGTTGGTAGAATTCCCGACGATACTTTGAATTAGCTGCGGTATAATGATAGGCTTTAGTGAATGCATTTAGACCTTCCAATAATCGTGCTGTCCGGCCAAAGTGATGAATTTCTTTTCTTGTGAGAATTTCGCTGCCGGTGGGTTATATAGGTTGTAAATTGATGTGATTTTTTTGTTTTTTTTTTTTTTTTTTTTTTTTTTTGTTTTTTCTTGACACAAAAAAACACTAACCGTTTCCATATCACCATCCTGGCCACTTGATTTGCATATTTTTAGCACGTGAATGTTGTATATCAGATAACCAGAACGTACGTTTTTTGCAGGCGATAACAATCATAAAATAAAATGCTGTCTCGCTCCAAACGTCATGAAAAATAAACACTTTCAATTGAGAGTGCCGTTGCGCGAATGCAGTGCAGCACCAGCACAATTAAGAGAAAACCAGTGTGTTTTCGTATGTTCCATTGGTATTCCATAGCGATGCAGAATTTTTCCACTTTCCACCATGTTGGAGCAATGATTGCGCTAGATATTATGGCAAGTATCCAAGTGAATGTGACGTACTTGATAGCGCGTTTTTTGCAAGTAATAGTCCTATACATAATTGGATAGCAAACGGCTAAGAAACGTTCGAAACTGACCAGCAAAACAAAACCAAAAGACGCAAGGAGAAAAACATGGGATACAGCTTTATCCAAAGTACATCCCATATTAGTCTTGATATTTATAGCTTCAACTATGCCACCAGACGCATAATATTGCCTGAAATATCGTATTTCTGTTAAATAGTCGTGAAAATATTCAGACCAGCAAGATTGCCTAAGTAAAAGTTGGTTTATGTTTGCTCTCCGGAATATAAGAATAACTATCAACAGTTGCGTGTTGCGATGACTCCAAAGGCTACAAGTATTGGGTAACAGTACTGTTATAATTATTGTTTGCCAGTAGTTATAAAAACAATCACTTAGTTGTCGTATGGTGTGAATACCACCAAATATGTCCCGTTGTGAAAACATTCTGACGGTATATATGACTGGTATAGATTGAGATTCAGCGCGTAATTAATCGTGTTGGATATAATTTTGCAGCTTAGCATTTTATAAAATCGATCTTTTTGGTGTTGATTTCGCTGTGATGGCAACTGTGTTGTTTTTTTATCTGCAAAGGCAATTGTTGGCCTCCGTTTTCTGTTATTAATAATAACTAATGAGAATGATATTTTAAGATAGTTTAACGTATTTTCGTTTGATATGATAATACGGTTTAGCACACACTTTAAGTTAGTCAAGATTTATATTACAGCAAATCTTATACTTACTACCGACTCGGTAGGGCAATCGACCAGGCCACCAAATTGTACAAACCTCCGTCGTGTGCGATGAAAATTGTCTTGTCGTGCAGCTACGGTTTGCCGGATTGATATAGAATATGCGTTTAGAGATGATACAAATCCGTGATCAGTTGTACTACAATTGATGGACATATAGTAGCAGAGAGGGTTATTACGGTTAGCGATTGTCAACCTATAACCATCGAGAACAAGTTGTTTTATTAGTAGCCAGTATTGATTGGTGGCTGTTATTAAAATTACCGCTTTTTTTTACCAAGAAAGTCCTAAAGCTAAAAGCTTTCGTGCTATGGGATCTTATTATTTCAATTAAAAATAGTATAGCCTTGAGAATACAGGGCTCCACCTGCTAACGTACGAGAGAACAGTGTTCTAGCGGTTTCCGATTATGATACCAGAATTTCAAACTTTCCATCTCGTAGAAATATTATTACTTTTTAATACTAAATCAAATGAGATATACCATATATCGTGTTGATATAAGAACAAGTATTGAGGCACTTTATAATATTTATTATCGCTTTCCTTTTACAAAATTTAAACTGCAATGCTTCATGTTTCGATTTTCAATCTTACTTGTTTTGCAAATACAGGTACTGCAACTTGCTAAACCCTTACAAGGAACAGATGTTATTGCAGAATATGCGCAACCATTAGATCCACAACTAAGCATGAAGGAGGTCATCCAGAAAAAAACCTTAAGCCGTCCCCTTCCTCACTTCCTGACCCACTCAGTCAATGCACATTAGATTTAAAGAGACATGAGGAGATTTCCAAAAGAAGCGCCCCCCACCCAATTCCAATTTTTCTCGAACCTGAGTTTTTACATTATTTGGACTGATATTACCATGTATTAGATCACCACCTGCAAGTGAATAAGACGAAATTACACCGTCTTTAGGTAATAACGAGGATGATTAGGTGTTCGCTAGTGCACGCCAGAAAGTCAAAGCATAGTTTTCATGTGGGAAAACGATACGATTAGCAGGCAAGTTCAAACAAGGTTCGGTTTCTTTGCACCTGTTTGCTGCCCAATAACCTTCCAACACGTCGTGTCGGTAGGTGGCTACAACCGATCATTGAAATTGAGAGAAATTCATTACCTAAAAAATCTCCTCCTGTCACTTAACAGTCATGAATGCCTCGGCAATCAGAGCAAATTCCCCCGTCAATACCGTGAAAAGTTTTGGATTACTACCCTTAACACAATCCAACCCAATGGTTTGAACCTATTGATTATTTTATGACACCAAATTATGACCATCTGGTCGTCTGACGATTGCCTTTGGCATTGTGAAACTCAAAGTCACCGACTTCATTCCTGGTATAGGTCTATACTTTGAATATTTTTATATGCTCGCCCTCATGGCATAGGCTGCGTCTACGTCAAAAGATAGGCTAACCAGGATGGTGGGGCTAGAGAGAGAGGAGATGACGGAGAAGAGAGAGAGAGAGAGAGAGATATATATATATATATCTATATAGATATATATATATATATATATATATATATATCGTCGTGTGTTCTGCAACTGTCGAATCAGAATAAATGTTAGTTCTGAGACGAAACGGTTGTGTGTTTGAACGTTTGAGTTACTGATGAAGAGAGTTTCTGTGGTTGGAGAAGGAGCCTTTCCCTCCTTTCTTAATGAACATCAAAGGGAAATGGTATTTTAAGTGGTGTGTGTTAAAGACATGAATGGTTACTAACTGATGGCAGTATTAAAATACCAAGAAACAACTGTTTTCTTATTCCAAATGGACACTGAATGTGATTTGACAGTTGTCAAAACCCAAATGTTTGATTCGATGTTGTTCTAAGGAGTCGAATACGTATTGACGGCAGAAAACCCGTGATTTCTATGTTGGTCTGGTGGGAGATTACTATAAGCCACGGGTTTTTACTATTTTAAAATGATGATTGATGGCCGATGGATTTTTTTGGCCACAATGATAAAAGAACGATGGCGTTTGATGGATGGTGACCCCTAACGATGAGGATAGATCCCTGCTCTCGATAACGGAAAACATTCGAGCGACAATGAGGCTTTACTGATCGAGGATGATGATGATGATGATGATGATGATGAAGACGACGACGACGATTCGTCTAATGAGATGAAGACGGCGACGACGATGACGATTACGATGTCTAATGAAGATGAAGACGACGACGGAGACGAATGTCTATTGCAATTTGTGTTTAGGTTACAACCATGCAATTTGTATACAACGACTTCCGTAAGCTGTATAAATGGGACAATTCACTGTTTGCATTATCGTTCGTTGTAATATAGCGCAGACTGACCAGGATGACCAACGAATTCAGAATTGACCACAACCCTGTTACAAAAAAAAAAAGAACCGTCAATTTTCTCGTTTTCTTAAATTCCTCCTTCATATAGTTCCTATCTTTTAAAGTAATGTAAACGCTTAAATATATACCAAACTTGAAACGAACTAACAGTTAAATGGGTAAATACTCATACATCTAACATAATCTAAACAATTTAGAGGGCACTAACGCCTTATACAAACAACTGTCCTCAAAGAAAATATCAATCGAGTTTTACAATGGGTATTTATTAGTAATTCTTTAATTTGCAGAATATCCAAGTTAACTCACCCCGAGAATTCATTATTAAAGCAATAGCACATATTTCGATGTGGTACCAGTTGATAGCAATTGGTCCCCCGTTTCTATTGCTTCCAACATTATCCTAGTATGGCGTCACAATGACGTCAAGGTTCCCATTTTGGCAAATTGGTCTTTCCACAGACACACATCAGTAAAAATGAAAAAAAAACGAATTTGCATAAAAAAGGTTAGGAATATTTTTATTTATTCCAGCGGGTTTTGGCCCCAAATGATATGGAAATGATTAGTTTTTAAATCAACTCTAATTTTAGAGCCATACAGTCCACCATTGAACAAATGAACTAATAACTAAAGGGTAATGCGTATCATTTATAGGCGAATAATGAGCCCGAGTTCCAGAAAAACTAAATAATGGCGCCTATTATTTTTATCTATTACCTCTGCTCCCATTATTGAAAAATGGAGCATTCTTGATTGTCAGTTTACTGCCCATTATTCTCCAATAATGGGTCGCCAATGCATTTGTCTCGTATAATCACGCTATTTTCGGTAATAGAAATAGAAGTAAAGGTTTCCCAGTATTATTTAGTTATGGCTCAAATATGGTATCCTCAACCTCGGCCTAAAAAATTAAATTAATGGACTTCGGCCTGCAGCCTTGTCCATTATTTATTTTTCCGACCCTGCGTAGACACATTATTTTCGCTCATAAAGATACTGCATCAATCACCCTTTATTTCTTAATTTTTGCCGCCCGAATACATTAGAGCCCATAGATGATACTAAACAAAACATTTATTTCTGTTCTATTAATCTAAAACCTTGACTTTTATTTTGTTTTGTTATTTGTATAGGTTATAAGTTAATATAGCACCTTTCTTAGGTGTAGTTTGGTATACGGGGTGATTAATGAAATAAATGATAGAAGATGCATGAGCGGCTATTTTGCAGAATAATGGGTAGTAGAGGTAATAAGACCACTCTCCCACCAATAATCGACTTCGACGCGACCCAACCCCTGTGCGGTGCTTCCTTCACTTTGTTTCGTCGGCCTAATTAGCAGAATGAATGTGAAATATGGAAGGACTAACAAAAGTTTTAAAAACGTTTTTTGCGCATGGAGGGAAAGTTTACTTTGGGTGGGAACTCCTCCCCTTGTAATGGACGATGGTTAATGTTCCCTATGGCCCCCCGAAAAGTGACAAATTGGTGTATTTGTTACAAATGTTAAATCACAAAACTTTATAATTCTTTTGCACTAACGACGCACAGACCGTAGGTTTCCAATAAGTACATGTAAGATAATTAAAACAAAAACACAAAAATTAAACGATGTGAAAATCCATGAACCATCCATCATGAAGTATAGAAAGGTACTTTCATCACGCGATTGCCTTAAATCTAGATATACCTTTATCGATTGTTCATTCACTGCAGTCGCAATCCGTTGTCCCAGCGAATACGTATTCGTTCGGTTTGCTTTGAGATATTGGACACGCAAAGCTATCGAATCTTATCTAATATATATATATAATATTTTTAATTTATATATCTATATATATATAAATATCTATATATATATATCGATACCTCTCTCTCCCTCCGTATCCCCAGGGCTTCGCTCCCTCCCGACGGAGGAACCCCCTCCCTAGATGTTTCCACAAATCTCTCTCGTTAGCCATTCTTGTTTTAAATATTATATCTTTAAGATCTTGTATATCATATACAATATTTATTATATTCGTTGTATATATATATATATCTATCTTTATATATATTCTTGTATATATAATATCTTTATCTCGTTGTATATAGATAGCTTAGCCATTCTTGTATGCCCATTCTTGTTTAAAACCTTTATAACCGTGACTACTTATAAAGGTAAAACTTTTCAGTCAGCGTTTTTTCGGGTCAGCTGATGAGCAGGCCGGTGGGATGAAGTAAGAAAGAAAGAAAGAAAGAAAGAAGGGAGGAAGTTGAGAAGGAACAGGAGGATTTTCGTGAATAAGTAAGGACATGAGTATCACGGGGACATGCTCGGGGCTGAGATACGTAAGGACTAGAGGATGGCGGGATGTAAGGGATGTACAGGCATAGGGGGAGGGAACGCAGGACAAAGGAGCTTGGAGGATGGATTTAAATTAACTTATTATTTCCGGCAATTTTTCTTACTCACGTACATTACAAGTGTTCCAATCGGTGATTTGCCGCTGTTGCCAAGTAACAATAATACTTGAGTTCGATTGTGGGGAAGGTCATATGTGCACGATGTGTTTAGAAATTAATCTGCTATAAGTGACTTAATTACGGAAATGTAATCTATCAGCACACCTTGCGCCAACAGATCAAATTCAAATAGTCTTTTATCAAAACACCATTTTGCCTGTTACAAACATGGCGATTTAATGTCATAAATACGTGTCTACGAACCATAACAAAGAACCCTTTCAAAAATGGATCTTAGAAGTGATGACTTTGATTAAATGGCTGTTGTAGTCTTCAAAAATGCTAGCCAAGTCCCTCTGAAGAAGAATTACACAAATTGTTTTTCTAACCATGGGTGGAAAAATAATCATAACAATTCTAATCCCACTGGTGTCAGTTATTGGCCTATTGGGGAACACAGCTTCTACTGGTGGGATATTTCTTGTTCCGAAATGCACACAATTCCAAACTCTACTAGCAAATAGCTGTTGGCAGATCAATTTACTGTTTGTTTTACTTTATATTGATAACGTTTGGGACTTACGTTACATCCGAACGGAATTTATACTCGGCAGCCTTACATAAGTGACTTTGCTTGTGCTATCCACAAGTCTTATGTCATATTGTTTTTCTTTGATCCATGGGGTTGTTCCTGGTAAGCTTGGAGCGGTTTCAGGCAATATGTCCTCCTTTGAAGTACCGAATAATTAACCAGAAAAAACGGCACATGAGATTGGTCACCATCTTAGGATAAATGGCAATATTTGTTACGCGAGGCAATTTTCTCCCCTCCAGGTAGGGCCAAATACCAAAATTTGTTGTGATCTGGCCACCATTTGAGGAATACGTTGAATTACCGAATAAAAATATTCTATTGTGGGGCAGTCACCCCTCCAACTTTTGAATCGTTCACACTTTATTTTCCCATTGTATTCTTTATTAATTGCTTTCCTGGTAGTAATATTTTGAGTAAGGATTGTTAGTTGTATTACTATTACTTTCCTTGACTAATCGAATTGACAACAGACAATTACTAATCTTACGCACGTGAAACATCACGTATCATTGGCTCGTATGTGATTATCAATGGCTTGTATTTTTCTTTTGCTTAAGCCCCCGATTCACTTTCAACATCTGTAATCACATGACAATATCATGGCTTATTATCAGCAGTTTCATCCATTGCTGTGGGTTATGACACTGTTTGCTGAACGTGAATTCGGCAATCAACCCTTTGTATACACGCTCTTCATGTTCACGGTTCGGATGCATGTAAATGGTGGGTTTTTATTGCAAACGACACATGGTAACCAATACACCACATTTGTACAATGGAATAACCCCCGTTCTCGTAAATACTGGTACTCTGACACTCAACTAAATATTTATCCCCAAACAGGTTAGGATAGCTTACAATATTGTTTTAATATATCGGTGCTATTCCATTGATGTCTATAGCATGGTATTAGAAGTATTTGAACATGATTGTTTGACACTAACATTGCATAATGAAAATAATTCCTTTCATTCGGCTTTCGCTTTTTTTTTAAGTTTGCTACAGTCCGAGTCCCTGCAACCAATTTTCTTTACGCAAGCGTCTTTGATAACGCTATAAAATTATATCCCTTATGGCTCGAGCCCTAAGAACCGTCCATTGCATGGAGCATCCGTCGACTATAGAATATTTTCATGTAACTTAGTGATTTTTCGCCATCTCCATCTCATGCGTGATGGTCTAGAAAGACGTTATTTCCTTAGCCATATTTTCAGAAATGTTTTGGTGGTAGGGGTCTACATATTAATATGGTCCAAAATCGCTGACCCCCTTCTTCGGCCCAGATTTTGAGATATTTTTTTTTTTTGCATGTTTTTCTCGTAATTAACTCTTAAGAGTGTTTAAGCATATAATTGATTGTAACTTGGTAGAAGGAAGTGGGGTTTGAAGCACATCTGGGGAGGGCTTTGCGGAGTCATCATTTTTTTTTTTTGCCCTTTGGCCCCTAAGGGGTTTGGCCCACATCCAGCGGTCCTTTCTTTACAATTTTTTACAAGTAATATATTAACAACTCGCTCGGGGGTCAAGATAGGCCAGGTAATGCACAGTCGGGGGGCACTTTGTGGTTAGTTATAGATGGAGTTTAATCAATGAATAATGTTTTGTACATTATTTTTGGTGAGTTAGGAATTCATCAACGAAGTTTGAGTTTAATGTTTTTTTTTTAATAAGTCCCTTTTTGGTGATTCATGGATTGAATTCATTATCATAAATTATGATTTGAGGAGTTATTTTTGATGATTGTTGGAGGGAGTCATGGCGATTATGTTTGAGAGTTTTTTTTGGCTAAGTAAGCACGAAGTTGGGTACCCGCCTTGTGTGTATATAAATATACATCGGCGAGTTACTTTTTTTTTTTTTTTTTGTTTTTTATTTTTTTTTTTTTTTTTTTTTATTTTTTTTTTTTTGTGGTTTTTTTTATTTTTTTATTTTTTTTTTTTTTTTCTGTTCGCGTTTCTTTTCCAGATCTTTTTGGTGCGTTTCTTGCCTGGCGTTCCTCGCTGGGTTCTGTTTTTGCGCGCTGTCGTTCCTGAGCGTTCCTGGACACCGTTAATTTTAGGATGAGGTAATGCGCGAAAGCCGGGTGACCCCGCCTAGTATATAATTCTGATCATATTTGTGGATTATAGTTGTTTAAGGTCGAGTATTACATACATAGCCTGAGCAATGTTACATTAATTGGTTTTTCTGACTCGCAATTTTTAACTGCAGCTAGATAGCTAGCTAATTACTCTCTAGCATTGTCTGCTTCCGAGTATATAATACCTTAAGCTACAAGGGTGTGGTTTGGTGTAGTTTAAGTTGTAACTTCTTAGTTTCGCACTTCAGTTCACGGGGACATATTTTAACGCAATCGCGTAAATACAAGTTCGGCGCCTTTTTTTTTTCATCACTCCCGGCACTTCCAGAAAAAAAAAAAAAAGGCGTTGTAAGACTAACAACGGCACTCCATTCAAAATTGTTCACAGAATAAAAATTGTCGACCAAATACCCAAGCGTTCAAATCTAGGAAGCATGCATTATCTGTGCTTTTCAAGTAGGCCATACTGAAAGCTAACTGTGGTATTTTTATATCACACTTTTCTTTACTTAATTCATACCTACAATCAAAAGAAAACTTTTCATATAAGCTAAACTACACAATTAGGCAACATTTCAATGACAAAACTAAAAACTATATGGTAAATCTTAGTGCTATCGACAGGAAATTTGTGTGTTTTACATTTAGGAAATTCTATTGTAAGCTTTCCAAGTGTGTCATAAACACTGCTAACACAGGGCGATCATACAATCATCAAATTGGTTTACATGTATGATCAACATACTAATATTGTAGAACTCTCCAACAAGCCCTCAGCATAATATCAGTTACTTTGCTCCAGTCAACCTAGCTACTACATCATTATTTGAACAAACAGTGGATATAATTATTCAAAAACGAATTATATTTTCGTAATATTACCCCGCGCCACGACTACACAACCTTTAACATTTTGGTGCCGGTGAGCAGGGAGATTTATAGTTCTCCAGACTTATAGACCCCCTGCAACGGTAAAAATGGGACACTCAATTCAGACTAGTCTTCACGGAACATATTTCATGCTTTATTTTATTTCCGTTGTTGTACCTGGACTATAGTTACAGAGGGACTATATCTCCCTTTTATTACAGGTTCCAAAGGTTATTACCATGAAGTATCATGAATCGTTCCACCTTTTTCTGGAAAATAGCGGGAATCTCATTACTCAAACAGTTTCGCCACATTAAGAAAACCAATGTGTTATTCGTGGTTCCATTTGTTATTCCAATAGATTGCTGATGCATAAGTTTTTCCACTTTTCCACCATTTTGGAGCAACGATTTCGGTATAGTTCTATACTTAATTGGACAGCAAACAGCTCGAAACGTTGGAAATGAACAGCAAACAAAACCCACAGACGCACGGAAAAAACCTGACTATTACCTTATCAACCGTAACATCCAACATTAGTCCTTGATATTTACAATACAAGCTTCAACTATGCCACCAGACGCATAATATTGCCTGAATATCGTATTTGCTGTTGAAATAATCATGAAAATATCGGACACAGCAAGATATCCTAGGTAAAGGTTGTAATCTCGGGACATGTGTAGAATAAACTATTCAAAGTCAGTGTGCCGATGACTCCAAAGGCTACAAAGTATTGGGTTAAATTCCTGTTATTAATAATCTTATGCCAGGTAGTATAAAACCAATCACCAGTAGTTCTTCGTTATGTGTGGAATACACCAAGTATGTCCCGTTGTGAAAAACATTCTGACGGTAGGTGATGACTTGGGGTACTAGATTTTAGATTCAGCGTATTTATAGTGTTGATATATTGTGCCTCTTTAGAAATCCTAAACAACAGGACCTTTCGGTGGACAGTCATTGTACTTAAAGCCACAATCCTGACAAATACGGCGTTTTAAGCTAGCCACGTACTACAACATTTCCAATACAACAGTGAACAAAATTGACTTGCTGACAAACAGTGGCGCTGTTTGGGTATATTTTGAAGAAAGAAAATCTATGAGAGTGGCTTTAATATTAGTTAATCTTAGTTCTTTTCCCTTTATAGCCAGTTTGGTGGCATCCGTTCTCTGTATACATAATATAGTTAATGCCCCACGCGGAAAGAAAATTATATTCTAAGATATTAACTTAACGTATTTCGTTTGATATGATAATACCGTTTTCGAACCATGCCAAATTGAATGCAGTTTAAGACATAGTACGTAAGCCCGGACCGTTTTGGGCACCAAGGGGTAGGTGAAAGAGTAGAAAAATTTCATAGCTACCACATGTTTGGTACATATGTGGGGGATCATCGCCTGGTGGATGTAGAATAAGGAAGTGGTGAAATTTTATTTTATGGGACAAAAAGGTCACAATTGACCCAAATTTAGGGTAAAATCATGAATGGTGATTCCCCCTTCATATTATTGTAATAGTATTTAATTTACCCAACTAATAGCTGTAGATTCAAGAAGAATTTGAAATGTTGGAATCTGGGGTTAGTTTTGACCCCAGACCAGAAAGGGCCAAACAAGGGTCAAAATTGAACCCAAATAAGGTAAAAATCATCGAATGGTAAGTCCACTTCATATTAATATATAGTATTTAATTTCCCCACTATATAGCTGTAGAGTCAAGAAGAATTTGAATGTGGGAATCTGGGGTTATTTTGACCCCCGAACGGCAACAAAAGGGTCAAAATTGACCCAAATAAGGTTTAAAAGCAAGAATGGTAATTCCAACTTCATATTAATATAATAGTATTTAATTTCCCCCCACTATATAGCGTAGATTCAAGAAGAATTTGAAGGTTGGAATCTTGGTTGGTTAGGGTTAATTTTTACCCAAGAAAGGGCCCAACCAAAATGGGTCTCAAAAATTGACCCAAATGAGGTAAACATAGAAGCTTGATGTATTTATTCCATATCTAAACAATAGTATTTCATTTTCCCCCACTATATGGCAGAAGAGTCCGAAGAAATGGCACTGTTGGAATCAGGGTCAAAATTGACTCCAGAAAGGTGAAAAAAGGGCTTCAAATTGACCCAAAATTAAGGTATAAAAATCATAGAATGGTGATGTCCTTATTCCAACTTTATATTAAATGCAGTAGTATGTCATTTTCTTCCACCTATAGCAGTAGAGTTCCAGAAGAAATTGTAATGTTGGAAGTCATATCTGGGGTCAAATTGAACCCGAAAAGGCAAAAAAAGGTCAAACTTGACCCAACTCCAGTCAGTAAAAAGTTAAAATGCAAGGTAATCAAAATCATTGTCCACTTATATGCATTTTAAACTTCTAAAATTAAACCCTGTCACTCTATTAATAATTGGTAGTAGATAATAAACTAAATTTTTTGACATTTGGGTCAAGATACACCCCAATTTTAATAGTTTCATCTTGCTTGCTCGCCTGAATTCCTTAACCATGCTGTTAATATTTGGCCCGTATCATTTCAACACAGTTTTGCTATGAGGGCTAAAAAACGTGATTTATGAAGTCCTCCTAGAATACTGTAAAATAATAAACCTCTGATCTAAGTTTCTCTAATAATATCGAATTCAAATTTAGTCCTACGATTCAATCGTACCTTTCCAACCGACAACAAATATTAAATATTCAAATCACTTCTGTAAATCTGTTGAGTCCGGTGACGAGGTCTATTTAGGGCAGAAAAAAAAAAACCAGTTGATCGGCAGACTTTTGAAAAAAGTTGTGAGGGAGGCCTTTATTATTTGTATTTTATATTTTTTTTCAAAGATGCCCCGCCATGTCTAAGATGGCCACCATGAATATATTGATAGAGATTGTGTTTGTCGGTTGTGGAAATATAGTATGTAGAAGTTGAAGAATTACTCCAACAAAATTAAGGATACTCTTTAAAATAGTATGAGGTTCCATAGTGCTCCATATTTTTTGTTCTTCATTTTTCCCCCCGCTTTAGCTTCTTTTTGGTGGTGTTGTTGCTTTTTTTTTAAATAGAAATACCAAAATCGGTGCGGCGTCCCAAAATCGGAGCGGGCGGGGACGATCCAACTGTTTTTTTTTTTTTTTACTTGGCCTTAGAGAGTAATCATTTGCCTCCAAATTGACTCTAGAAAGGGCCAAAAAGATGTTCAAAATAGACCCCAAAAGAGTGGTGAAATTAAAAAGCTTATCAATTGAGCAATTATACTGTGGCAGTTATCTTTTGAAGAAGCCAAAGTTGGAACTAGACAAAATGTTTACTTTTGTGTCATCAGCTGTCACCGCATGATTTGTACATCAATTGCCGAAACGATTGCCATGTTGGCAAAGGTGCACAATATCATCATCTTTTTGACTTTTGTCGAAATCCGGGGCGTACGTCTTTGCAAAACATCTTTATCATGTATTGCTGCTGCGTCCCCTTCAAAGAAATCTGGTACACCTCCTGCTGCATGGCATCAGAGTAGATTAGTGATCTGCTACTCTACTTGGACATGGAAGACTCCCACAGAATAAAGGTCTGATAAAATCTATCCTTGACTTGAAAGCAATTCCCACCGAACTGTGTTCTATTCTGTGCCACAATGTGGTAATAGAGGTACTTCCTCCATAGATTCCGATAATTCGTAGGATGTTTTTGTCCAGAGATATTTTTCCCTGCTGGGGGGGGGGGTTGGGGCAACTGGTATACAAAAAAACATATGCCACTTAAAACGTCCTGACAGCGGGTGGGGGGGGAAAACGGAAACAGAAGGCGACCGTGGGGTCATAATTAATCGCAATATATTAAGGATGACAACCATACAGTAAGACAAGTGGTTTTCCACACAGGAAGAGAAGGCAGTCGTAGTTATCAATCTGTATCCCAAACGTGAACTTTCAAAAAGTGCCAAATAGATGAATAATTCGTTACAATCCCTAAAACCAGATTGGGTGATAGGTTATACAGGGCAGAAATAAACCAAAAGATCGATCACCAAATCGATCTGATCTGATCATATCTACAGACCACTGTTTCTCTCCTACTGGATTTTTTTTGCCCTTAGTTTCAGGAAAAAAGACTGATATTGTGGCATATTGGGTTTAAAATTTGACCAATTTGGGTTGGACCCTTTTGATCCCTTTTCAACAATGTTTTTCATTGGCGAAGTCAGTAAAGGAACCTAAATTAGGAGAGGGCAATTTTTTTTTGCAAAAGGGGACTTCCCCCCAAAAAAAATCTACAAGGGCAAATTTGGTCCCCCAAATTACAAAGGGAGCAATCGGCAATGGACTTTTTACTACCAATATTGTTTCGCTCGCAAAAATCTATTTTTTGGCCTTTTAGGGGTTATGGGACTTTTAGGGTGGAGCGTCACCCACCACGCCCTCCCCTGGTTACAAGGCCTGATTTGGTGCATTATACAAATTTCAAAAACAGAGCATGACTGCAGCTATGTACACCATGCATTAATTAGTTATATATTTTGACCAATTAGGGTGGAATTTGACCATTATTAATGCCAAAGTTTTTCAGTTTTGGATGTTACTACGGATAAGTGAATAAAGGTTTTAAAATTGGCAATTGATTATTGAAATTCCTGCCTTAATATTGAAACATTGCATACCAATACAATTTTCCTTGTTTTTTATACCCCTTTTAAAGTCATTTTTTTAACCTTTTGGCCATTTCCTGGAGGTTTAACATTCAAATTCTTATCTACGCGAGGCAACTAAACTATATACTATACATTTTAACATTAGATGGAAGAAATACATCACCATTTTGATTTTTACCATTTTTGTGTCCAATTTTGACCCCTTTTTGGCCCCAGATTCCAACATTCTAATGCTTCTTGAAGCTAACAGCTATATAGTGGGGGGATTAAATAGTACATTCAATATGAAGTCAAAAATAATCACTATTCTATGATTTTTTCAAATTCTTCATCTACGCGATATTATATAGTGGGGTGGGCAAATGAACTGTTCATTCTATGTACCGTTACCTCTGCTGCCCCATTCTGAAAATGGAGCATTCCTGATTGGTCAGTTTACTGCCATTATTCTCCAATAATGGGTCGCCAATGCCTGTTCTCGTTATATCACGCTATTTTCGGTAACAGAATAGAAATAAGGGTTTCCCGTATTTATTTAAGGGGCTCATATGTATCCTCGTCCGGAAAAAATAAAATAAGGGACTCGGCTGCGCCTGGGGGGGGGGGGGGGTGTCCATTATTTATTTTTTCCGTCCTCTGACACATTATTCGCTCATAAAGGATACTGCATCACCCATTTTTTCTTAATGTTTTTGGCCGCCCGAGGGTACATTATGATCCCATAGATGATACTACAAAACCTTTATTTTTTGTTTGTTTTGGAATTTGTGTTTTTAGTGTTATTTTGTTGTTTATTTGTATAGGTATAGTTTAATATACCTTTCATTTATGTGTATTTTTATACTTATTAATGAAAATAATGATCAAAAGGAGCCTTAGCGGCTCATTATGTGCAGAATATGAGAAGAGGTAATAGAAACCACTCCCCACCAATCGCTTCGACGCTAAACAACCCCGTGACGGTGCTTCCCTCACATTTGTTCGCCTAAATTAGCAACGGATGTTGAAATATTGGGAAGACTACAACAGTGTTTTTAACGTTTTTGCGCATGGAGGGAAAGTTTACCTGGGTTGGTAACTCCTCCCCTTTGGTAATAAGAGGGTTAATGTCACTATCCCCCCGAAAAAGCCAAATTTGGTGTATTTGTACAAATGTGAAAACTACAAAAACTTTGTGAGAAATTCCTTTTTCACGACGCACAGCCGTAGTTTTCAATAAGTACAAGTAAGATACTTAAAACACAAAATTAAAAATGTGAAATACCATGCACTTCCCTCATTGAGAAAGGTAAATTTCAAACCGATTGCCCGTAACACCCTCGTCTTACCAAAGCCTTTTTTGTAACAAAAAAACACGGTTTCCAAGGGGGGGGGGGGTGGTTACCACCCCCCTCGAGATTGTTTTTATAAAGCACCCGATGCTTATGATTGTGATCCCAGTGGATAGCTAGGGTTCCTCCTCTTTTCATTGATAACCAAAATAAGTACTACATCCCTAGTATTGCGCAGCATGACGTCATCAAGTCCGCTATGTCGGCCAAATTGGCATTTTCACAGAAAATATGCGACAATTCAATTTTGCGCTAAAAAAGCGTAGAATATGGATTTCAGCTCTATGATGAATTGGCTATTTTACATAAATATAGATTTTAGAAGCCATACTGTGCATAATATTGTCAAAATTCCATCATAAAATATCCTTGAGTGGCACCCACCCCCCACCCCCCCCCCTTACCCTTCGATGATGGCATACCCTAACCCCAGTGCAGGTACGACCTTCACATTTTTTTTCGCTAAAATGACCGTATAGATGAGAGAACGATTACCTAGAGCTTTTTACGATTTTTTTTAGCGTTTTAGCGCACCGGTGCGAAGTTCGGTAGGGGGGGGGTGTTACCCACCAAAACGACGAGGTTAAATCTAGATAGACCTATATCGATTTTATTCAACTGAAGTGCAATCTTTGTCCCAGCCGAATACGTATTCGTCACGGCAAATGTCTAAACTCAACGTAAATACAGTGTGAAAATCGGTGATTTGCCTGTTTGCCAAGTAACAGAATACTTGAGTTCGAATGTTGGGTAAAGGTCATATAGTGCACGATGGTGTTTAGAAATTAATCTGCTATAAGTGACTTAATTACGGAATGTCATCTATATCCAACCTTGCCCAACCAACCTTGTGGCGCCAACAGATCTGATTCAAATAGTCTTTATAAACCACCATTTGCCTGTTACAAAACATTGCGATTTAAGGTCATAATACGTGTACTACGACACTCACAAAGCCCCTCTACCCTCTTCCAAATGGGTAATCTTAGAAGTGATGAATTCTGAATCAAATGCTGTTCGTATCATTCATCAAAATGCTAGCCAAGTCTGAAGAAGAATTAAACAATGTTCCTACACCACGGGTTAAAATAATCATAACAATTCTAATCCCACTGGGTGACGTTTTTGCCTATTGGGGAACACAGCTCCCTACTGGTGGTGATATTTTCGTGTTCCAGAAATGCACACAATTACAACATCTACTTAGCAAACTAGCTGTTGCAGATCAATTTACTGTGTGTTCACTTTTATTGATAACGTTTGGACTTACGTTACATCCGACTGAATTATACTCGCAGAGCCTACAGAAGAGACTTGCTTTGTGCTATCACCGTCAAGTCTTAGGTCTCTTGTTTACTTGATCCATGGGTTTGTTCTTCTGGTAGCTTGGAGCTGTTTCAGGCAATTGTCATCCTTTGAAGTACCGAATAATTACCATTAAAAACGGACGTATATTGGTCCCCATCGTATGGATAATGGCATATTAAGTTGTTACGCTGGGTGAAGTTTATCTCCAAGTTGGGCCAAATTACACGACATTTGTGTGATCTGGCCACCAGTTTGAGGAATACGTGAATTAACCAAAAAAATATTCTATTGTGGCGCAGTCCCCCCACTTTTGAAATACGTTCCTTTATTTTCCAAGTGTATCTTTATTATTGTTTCTTTCCTGTAAGTGTAATATTTTATGTTTTGTGATTGGTTATTTCCTTGAATAATCGAATTGCCAACAGACAATTACTCAATCTTACGCACGATGTAAAAATCACGTAATCAGGTGGCTCGTATGGGTGATTATCTGGCCGGCTTGAATATTTTTCTTTTGCTTAAGCCCGATTCCACTTTCACATCTGTAGCACATGATCAAATTACCATGGCTTATTAATCAGCAATTCTATAACATTGCTGTTGTCGGACGACTGTTTGCTGAACTGAATTCGGCGCCAGTCAACCCTTTCGTATACACACTCTTAACTCACGTATCGGGATGCTATAGATTGTGGTTTTTAATGGCAAACGACAACATGGTAACCAAAGACACCACATTTGTACCCCAGTCTAGTTAATACTGGTACTCTGACACTCAACTAACTAATTATTCCCCAAAACAGGTTAGGATAGCTGACATTTAATTGTTTTAATAGCAGCGGTGTATTCCATTGATGTCGATAGACCATGTATTAAGAAGTCATTTGAACATGATTGTTTGAACACTAACTTGCAATGAAAATAATGGCCCTTTAATTAATCAAGGCTTAGCTATTTTTTTAGTTTGCTACAGTCCGAGTCCTTGCAACAAATTTTTTACGTCAAGCGTCCCCTTGATAGAGACTATGAAATTAATGTCTTATGGCTCGAGCCCCAAGACACTTCCATTCAAATGGAGGCTCCTCAGACTATAGAAATTTTCATGTAACTATGATTTTCGCATCTCTCCTCATCATTACGTGAGTGGTCCTAGAAGACATGATTTCCTTAGCCCTATTTTTCATGTGAATGGTTTTTTGTGTAGGGGGGTCTACTATTTAGTATGGCCCAAAATCGCTGACCCCCTTCTTCGGCCCAATTTTTGAGATATTGCATGGTTTTCTCGTGATTAACTCTTAAGTGTAAGCAATATATTGATGTAACTGTGGTATTTTTTTTATCACCATTTTCTTTCTTAATTAGTTACCTACATCAAAATAAAAACTTTTATATATCTACAAATTAGGCACATTTCAATACAAACTAAAAACTTATGGTAAATCTTAGGGCTAATCGACAGGATTTTGTGTTTAAATTAGGAAATTCATATGTACGCTTACAGTGTGGTCATAACACACTCCACAATGGGATCATAAACAATCATCAAATTGGTTTAAATGTATGATCAACATACTAATATTGTAGAACTTCCCACAAGACTCAGCATAATATCAGTATTTGCATCCAGTCACCTATCTAACGACATCATTATGTTTAAAACAGTGGATAAATTATTCAAACGAATTTAATATTTCCAGTAATATTTACCGCCACGACTACACAACATTTAATGTTGCCGGTGTCAGCAGGGAGTATAGTTCTCATACTTATCTACCCACCTGCCACGGTAAAGACTGGGACACATCTATTCAGACAGAGTCTTCACGGAAACATTAGTTTCTGCTTTATTTCCGTTGTTGTACCTGGACTATGGTTCAAGGGGACTATATATCCTTTTATACAGGTTCCAAAGGTTATTACAATGAAGTATCATTAAACAGTACCACCCTTTCTGGAAATATCGTGAATCTCATTACTCAACTGTTTCGCACATTAGAGAAAACCAATTTGGTTTTCGTAGTTCCCTTGGTATTCCATATGATGGCTGATTGCATAATTTTCCCACGTTCCACCATGTTGGAGCAACGATTGCTGGTTAATAGTTCTATACTAATTGGACCAAGCAAACAGCTCGAAAGTTTGGAAAATGACAGCAGAACAAAACCCAAAGACGCAAGGAAAAAACCTGAGCTATGACCTTATCAAAAGTAATCCCACATTAGTCTTGATATTACAGCTTCAACTATGCCACCAGACGCATAATATTGCCTGAATATCGTATTTCCTGTTGAAATAATCATGAAATATCGGACCGCAAGATATCCTAGGTAAAGGTTGGTACTCTCGGGAATGTATAGAATAACTATCATAGCTCCGGTTGCCGATTACTCCATAGCTACAAGTATTGGGTAAAGTACTGTTATAGTATGTTGCCATGTATTATAAAACCAATCACTTAGTTCTTCGTCATGTGTGATCCACAAGTTATTCCCCGTTGTGAAAACATTCTGACGGTATGTTTTAATGATGGATATTTTAACGAAGGAAACAAACAAAAGAAAACAGCACAAGATGAAGGGAGGCTGGGAAAAAGAAAGACATAAGCAAAGCATGCATGGGCAGGGCGAAACCAGGGGGGGAAGGAGCAGGACGGACAGAGGGATAAGTAGAAGGACAGTCGTGGTACGATCTATATTTTAGATTCAGCGTATTTATCTGTTGATAATTTTCCTCTTTAGAAATCCTCAAACAGACTTTTCGGTGACCGTCACTTGTTTACTAAAGACCCAATTCCTGACATCGGCGTTTAAGCTTAGCCCTTACGTACAACTATTTTCCAATACAACATTGAAACAAAAAATTGACTTGATGGCAAAAAACAGTGGCGCTGTTTGTTTATATTTTGTAAGAAATCTCCTGATAGTTGCTTTAAATTATGTTAATCTTTAGGTTCCTTTTCCTTTATAGCCAGTTGGTGGCATCCGTTCCTGTACTCACATAATATAGTTAATAGCTAGCGGAATTATCTCTAAGATATTACGAACGGATTTTTCGTTGATATTGATAACCGTTTTAGCACATGCCAAATTTGAATGCAGTTAAGACTTATAGTACGTCATCCGACCAGTTTTGGGCACCAGGGTAGGTTGAAGAGTAGAAAAATTTCATTGGCTACCACATGTTAGGTACATATGTGGGGATCATTACCTGGGTGGACGTAAGTAAATCAGAATGGTGCATTTTTATTTTATGGGCAAAAAAGGTCAAAATTGACCCAAATTCGGTAAAAATCATAGAAGGGTGATTCCAACTTCATATATATTAATATATTTAATGTTCCCCACTATATAGCTGTAGATCAAGAGAATTTTGAATGTTGGAATCTGGGGTTTATTTTTGACCCCAGAAAGGACCAAAAGGGGTCAAAATTGACCCAAATAAGTTAAAAATCATGAACATGGTAATTCCAACTCATATTAATGTACTAGTATTTCATTCCCACTATATAGCTGTAGAATTCAAGACGCATTCGAAATGTTTGAATCTGTGGTTAGTGTTAATTTTACCCCAGAAAGGGGCCCAAATGGGTCAAAATTGACCCAAATGAGGTCACATAGAATGTGATGTATTTATTCCAGCTTAAACTAGTATTTCATTTCCCCACTCTATAGCAGAAGTTCCAGAAGAATGGAATGTTGGAATCTAGGGTTCAAAATTGACTCCAGAAAGGTGAAAAAAGGCTTAAAATTGACCCAAATAATTAAAATCATAAGAAATGGTGATTTGTACTTTATTCCACCTTTATATTAAAATGCAGTAGTATTTCATTTTCTCCACTCTAAAGCAGGTAATGTCAAGAAGTATTTTAATGTTGGAATCTATCTGGGGTCAAAATTGACCCATAAAGCAAAACAGTCAAACTAGGACCCAAAGAAGTCAGTAAACGTTAAAATGGCAAGGTAATCAATCATTCCGATCTATTTAAGGCAAGTAAAAAAAAAACATTGATCGGCCAGACAGTTTGAAAAAGTTGGTGAGGGAGCCTTTATATTTGTATTTTATTATTTTTTTTTTCAAAGATGCCGCCATGCTAAGATTGCCAACTCATGAATATTTGACGTTGTGTTTGCGTTTGTGAAATAGTAGTAGGTAGCACGTTGAACGAATTACTCAACAAATGAAGGATACTCTTTAAAATAGGTATGACAGAGTTCAATAGTGCTCCGATATTTTTTGTTAACTTCATTTCCCCCTCTTTTAGCCTTCTTTTTTGTGGTTTGTTTTCTATTTTTTTTTAATAAGAACATAACAAAATCGGTGGCGGCGTCAAATCGGATCGTGCGGGGACGATCAACGTTTTTTTTTTTTTTTAACCTTTTGGCCTTAGGAGTAATATTTGACTCAAAAATTGACTCTAGAAAGGGCCAAAAAGAGGTCAAAATGACGCCCAAAGAGTGTGAATTAAGCTATCAATTGACATTATACGTGGAAGTTAATTCTTTTGAGGAAGGCAATTGGAAGAGACAAATGTTTACATTTTGTGTCAGCTGTCACGCATAGATTTGCATCATTGACGGAACCGATTGCCATGTTGTGCAAAGGTGGACCATCATCATCATCTTTTAACTTTTGTCGAAATCCGTGGCGTACGTCTTTGCAAAACGTCCTTATCATTATTGCTGCTCCCAATTCAAATTAAAGCTGGTATCTCTGCTGCATAGCACACAGAGTAGGTTATTGATCTGCTACCTCTACTTGGACATGGAAGACTCCACGGAATACAGGTCTGATTATAATCTGTTCCTTGACATGAAAGCAATGCCCACCGACTGTGCTCATCTGTGCACAATTGGTGGTAATAGGAGATTCCTCCATATATCCGATATTCGTTAGATTTTTTTCCGAGGAGATATGTTTTTCAACTGGCCTGGGGATGAGTTGCCTGATAAGTCCACTTAAAAAGTCCTGCAGCTCCCCCTTCATTGTCAATGTTGTGCCCCATACCTAAGATGTTTTCCCCACACAGAATGTGAAGGCAATCTAGTTTGCTCTGGGACAAGACTTCATATATACTTATCCATAAACAGTTGTGATCATTTTCCGGGCAGAAATAAACCAAAGATCAGATCAGCCAAATCTGATCTGATCTGATTCAGATCTGACAGACCAACTGGTTTCTCTACCTACTGGATTGTTTTTACCTAGTTTCAGGAAAAAGACTGAAAATTGTGGCATATTGGTTAAAATTTGACGAAATTTGGGTTGGACCTTTTGATCCCTTTTCAAAGTTTTTCATTGCGAATGTCAGTAAAAGGAACACAAATTAGAATAGTCAATTTTTTCAAAAGGGGCCTTCGCCAAAAAAATACAAAGGGGCGCAAATTGGTCCCCCAAATACAAAGTGTAGCAATCTTCAAAGTGGACTTTTTACCTACCTATTTTCTCTCGCCAAAATCTAATTTTTGGCCTTTTTAGGAGTTAGGGGACCTTTTTGAATTGGAGCGTCAGCCCCCACCGCCCACTCCCTATTACCACGCCTGATTTGGTGCTATTTAGACATTTTAACAGAGCACTTACTGCAGATATGTAAACATGCATGAATTAATTTAATATATTTTGACCCAATTAGGTGTAATTTGACCCTTATTATCCAAGTTTTCAGTTTGGCGTCCCTACTGCTAAAATGATAAAGGTTTTTAAATTGGCAATTGATTATTGAAATTCCTGCCTTAATATTGAAACATATGCATACCAAATACATTTTCCTTGTTTTTACCCATTTTTAAGTCATTTTTTTACCTTTTCGGACATTTTGGTTTACATTCAAATTCTTCAATCTACGCTCTGGCAAATAACTATAATACATACATTTTTAAAATTAAATTATATGGAATAAATACATCACATTTGGATTTTTTAACCATCCTTTGTGTCAATTTGAACCCCTTTTTGGCCCCAGATTCAACATTCTAATTCTTCTTGAATCTAACAGCTATATATGGGGGATTAAAGATACATTTCAATATGAAGTCAAAATAAATAAATCACTATTCTATGATTTTTTCAAATTCTTCAATCTACAGCGATATATATAGTGGGGGCCCAATGAACGTTCCCTTTCAAAATTAGATGGAATAAAGACATCACCATTACTATGATTTTGTTACCATATTTGGGTCAACTTGACTCGTTTGTGCCCTTTCTGGTCAAAAATAAACCCAGAATTCTACCATTCTACTCTTCTTGAATCTAGCAGCCAAACATAGTGGGGAAACTTAAAAACTAATTACATTAATATGAAGTTGGAGACATTCTATGATTTTTACCTTATTTGGGGTCAATTTGACCCCATATTTTGTCCTTTCTGGGGTCAAATTTACCCCCAGATTCCAACCTTCAAAGTTTTCTTGAACCTATAGCAATAGTGGGGGAATTTTATTATAATACATTCAAATAAGTCGGAATAAATAATCAAACCATTCTATGATTTTTACCTAATTTGGTTAATTTTGACCTTTTTTGGCCATAAAAATATTGCACCACTTCTGATCTTCTAATCCACCCAGGTGATGATCCAGACATATGTCCCTAACACCTGGTACCATTGGCATTTTTCTACTCGCACCACCTACCTAACCGAAACTAGAGCCCTTTTTCAAAGTGGCTTACGTAATTTACGGAAAATGTTACCTACCACCTTCCACAAGACACACGCTTCGTGCCTTGTGCATTTATTAATTCTTGAGAAGGCCACCGTCACATAGAATATTACAACAATAAATAATTACGTAATGTCCCTGGAGGACTTTCTTATACAAAAAGCAACATAACAAATATTTGGCTAAGTTAGTTGAGATATTATGATTTGACAAAAGAGAATACAATTTTATGACGGGGTTGTAGTCCGCCGTAGTGTGAGGGGATGAGGGTTTCTCTGGGGGCACTTGTAAACAGGACAACAGACAAAAGTGAAATGCATTCCTCGGCTCCTCTCAATCAGCACAACTGGCAAATTGGACCATCGATTGGGCTTTGACACCTTCCACTGTTAGAATTTAAATTGTGTGAACATGTCCCCTACTAATAGATGATGTAACGTCTGTGTTTAAAAATAGACTGACCTTTTTATGTTTAAAACCTTCAATCTCAAACCTTTTTTGATTTGAGATAAAAGTCACGATTGTTTGTATCTTTTTCATATCTCCATTCTTGGGACAATAAATTATCTTTGCAGCGTTGTTTAAAAATGCTGAGAAATTGATTTTGATTCCCAACACCTTGGTTACTAACCAAACAAAACCGAAACCCTATGAATTCAAAATTCTGCGAATCTTTGTAACCCAGTTTACGATCAACAAACAACCATTTTCAGCTAATCTTTTTAAGATAGTTTGTAACATTTCAGTGGAATACGGTTCGTATTCATTTGAGTATTTAAAGCCAATAGGAGATCATCTTCTTAAAGCCTTAATCTGAGAGGAAATCGACCCGTTTCAGCCCTCGTACTATTGTTCATGGCAGAATAGGGAATCCCTAAAACATTTTTTTTTGCATATTTTGTTTGAATAGATTCATAACTCTGACCATCATGTTGACCCCCAAACTTCAGAGCCGTAGAGTAAAATGGGAACTACCAAAGTGTCAAATTAAATACATTTTGAGGTCAGTAAATCTTCTCAGATAGGAATAGTTTGAGTGATGTCTTTAATTTTTGAAAAGACCCTTTCTAGCTGGTTTTGCAAGAGTATTAATTGTTACAGACCATGATCCTCTTGAGCTTATTTTAACAAACACCCAATAACTATAATATGGAACAACTTCATTTTGTTGGTTTTATAATACCCACTTTCATTTCGCTAACAATACCACCATTGCGGAAAACCACAGCTTTTGTTTTGTCAAGATTAACTACTTCCAAATCCCACAGCTCACAAAGTCTCAAAGCATTTAACATATTCTGAAGTTCATATGGGGAACAGCAAGCAAAACAATATCATCACATATATTAGGCATGGAATATCAATGTCGTCTATTTGAATACCACGGATGTTTTCTTCCTCGTCGGTAAGTGGTCGATAAGCCCATTTATAAAAAAATGAGAAAATTGAGGATAGAAGTTGCGCCACTTGTCTTAGACCAAATTTTACAGTAAAAAAACTCTGTACATCCCTCAGACTTCTTACACAAGAATATTCCGCTTCATAGTTAATTGTTTTGAGAGTTTCAAGAAAATGACCATCAATACCAAGTTTTTTAACTAAACCGAGTTTGTCACGTCTAATAAGACCTCTCCGTAGACAATCGATAGGGTAGAATTGTGTAAACCTTCATCGTGTTCGATCGAAATTGTCTTGTATTCGTCCTGCTGAAGTTTTCCGGGCTGTCATCAGTTGTACTACAATTGATGGACAGTTTATTACAGGCATGTATTATTATTCATAATATAGCGCCTGTTAACCTAGTACACTCGGAGAAAACTGTTTATTAGTAGCCGTATTGGTGGTGGCGTGTAGGACAAATAATCCAATGCTTACGATGGATTTATTGTTATACAATATCATAATAATATAAAATCTATTTTATGGGCGTCTACAAGAAACACAGCGTCTGACAGCAAATGACTTCACATACGAAATTAATCAACAACATCAAAAACCAGCCTCATCTAGATTACTAACAGCCAAATTAACAAAAATTTAAATAAATCGGATATAAGTTGTTTTTCATGAGCCATTAGAGCACTGCTGGATGCGCCCTCCCTGCATGTTAAAGGAAAACTTGTTTCCTGATCCTGTGACCAATGACATTGAATAATCTGTCACCATATCTACGCTGGGTCGCTTGGTACGAGGTTACAACGCGTCGCTTAACATCAGAAGAAGACCGCAGGCCTCGCTAGTGCCATCAAATATTGTCCAACACATTGAGTTACACTGTACAAATTGAGACGATCAGGGACGTTGACGAAGTAGGAACGAGCCCTGTCCGTGAAGAGAGACTTTTATTAACAACATCACTTATTTTATTAACTTTTTAACAAAATTGTTAATTTGCTTAAATATATGGCTGCAAGAAGAAGCATTGTGGTACTTTAAAACAACTTATACTTTCCTATACATGTACCATAAGCTCTATACAAAACCACCTCCACGTTTTGATACGGTCTCACACTATATTGCTCATAGAAAAACTTACATAAATCATTTTATTCTAATAAAGATAATTTATAGAGAAAAGAAACAGTAAATTTAATTACTTGTTAAATGAAAATCCCACGAAACCGAGCTGGAATGAGAAATGAACACAACATTTCAACCGCGAAAGCACCCGGTTCTGCTTAAGAGGTAATTCCTACCAATCTATACCGGCTTTGTGACTAGATACCGTAATGTTCCGTATTCAAGTCGACTGTACCTCTCAGCATCTACTACTAAGTATCCTGTATTACAATACCTCTTTCATACGTGAATGACACTAACAACTTTTTCATGAAATTTATCAAAATACTCGATTTAGAATTATACACACCACCTGATATTTCTGAGACTGGATGTTTTTTTTGTGACTTAAAACGTCCATATCTCAAAATGTTGAAATGCAATTAAAAGTTATATCAGGTGAAATGCGTATTGCCTTGGTATTCTGGCAATGTTGAACTTACATGGTACAGAGTAAACAACAAAATGTTTTCAAGGTCATCGTGGGGAAAATCTTCAAAAAATTTTTTTTAATCAAACTAATTTTCGAAATTTACTTTGTACATGTGGTAGGTCATATTATAGCCGAAAACAATCGTTCACTCCATCTACAATAGCGAAAGCAATCGTTCACGTCCATCTACATCTGTTTTATCGCTGCCCTATAGGCCAGCGTCTTGTGACCGTCCATAAACCCTGTAGTAATTTGTCATAATGAGCCCTATAACATTGCAAGGAAATGTAACTTACTTGAACTATTGTTAAATATGGTATTTAAAGTTTATATGCACAACGAGACAACAAATCGACACAGTTTTGAAGAGAATCGAGCGTTTTGAACCTTTACCTACCCCCAGTGTGGGACCTTGAACCCTTTTTCCATATAATAATTAACTATAAATCGCATAAAGGGCAAACTAAACCTTCTTTTAATCCTTTATGACATGACACAACCCGATGGGGTATACATTTGACCTCAAATGGAACATTTTAAAATTTTGCCCCCTGTACAAACTTTACCCCTTTCCAAGTAGATAGGATAAAAATGGGGACGTTTGATTATGTGCCTTCGCACATATTAGGAAACTATCCTAAAAAAAGCTATGGTTTATTATTTCCAGATGTTTATGTTATATGTATCGTGGACGATAAGCATAAGGCAGCACTAAACAAACCCCATCACGCCTATACGCGCATGTCAGACAAACGCCGACACTTTCTCTCAAACAATTTAGGCATGGGGTAGTGCTCCTTCATGTCCCTTGAGCCGTAAATAAGTAAAACGTAATATTTTCATGACATGATACAATTTATACAACAGTTGTGTTGGACATGGAATGTTTTTTTATGTATGTACGTTAAGTTTGGACAAAAGCTTGAATAAAAAAAACCGTATAGAATTGGTAAAAGTTTATGGTATACAAATTTAAATGCTTCAAGCCTTCCCATGCGGCACTTAAAGACGTCAACCTCCTTCTTATAAAGTTTGTTGGATAAACGTTTGTTGGATAAATGTTTCCTCTATAAATTGTTTAAAGTAAATGTGCGAATAATAATTTATGGCACACTTTTTAACTGAATGAATGATGCCATTTTTAAAAGATAGTACAATAAATATTCATATAGCCAGTTCCACGTATCCTGGAAACAGTGGGAATCTCTTATTGCGTCGTTTTTGCGCGAACAGTTGAATGAATGTTTGGTAGAATGCCCGACGATACTTTGAATTAGCTGCGGTATAAATGATAGGATTTAGTGATGCATTTAGCCCTTCCAATGATCGTCTGTCCAGCCAAAGGTATGAATTTCTTTTCTTGGGAGGAATCGCTGGCCGGTGTAGTTATAGAGGTTGTAAAATTGAAATGGTACTTGACACAAAAAGAACACAACCCGTTCAATATCACCACCTGGCCACTTGATTCGCGCATCTTTTAGCATGTGAATGTTGTATATCAGATGATCCAAAGGTACGTCTTTTGAAGCGAATAACAATCATAAATAATAATGCTGGCTCACTCCAAACGTCATGAAAAAATAAACAATTTACATTAAAGAGTGCAGTTGCGCGAATGCATGCAGCACCAGCCACAAGTAGAGAAAGAAATCCAGTGTGTTTTCGTATGTTCCGTTGGAATTCCATATGACGCAGGAATTTTCCACTTTCAACCATGTTGGAGCAATGATTGCGCTAGATATTATGGCAAGTACACTGTGAATGTGAGTACTTGATAGCGCGTTTTGCAAGTATCGTCCTATATATATTGGATAGCAAACGGCTAAGAAAACGTTCGAAACTGACCAGCAAAACAAAACCAAAGGACGCAGGCAAAAAACATGGGCTATAGCTTTATCCAAAGTACATCCATATTAGTCTGATATTATAAGCTTCAACTATGCCCACCGACGCATAATCTTGCCTGAAATATCGGATTTGTTAAACGAATCGTGAAAACGGAACCCAGCAGATGCTAAGTAAAGTGGTATGTTGGAATCTTGGGAATGTATTAGACATGACTATCAACAGAGCAGTGTTGCCGATGACGCCAAAAAGCTACAAAGCTGGGGTTCAACAGTACCGATAGTTATTGTTGCCAGGTAGTATAAAACCAATCACTTAGTTCTTCGTTCATGTGTGAAAACACCAAAATGGCCGTTGGGGAAAAACATTTGACGGTATGTTATGACGGGTAATATAGTTGCGGTCAGCGTATTTATCGTGGTGGTATAATTTTGCATGTTTAGAAGTTCTATAAAAACGGTTTTTTCTGGTGTTTGATCTCTACGCTTTGATGGGTTTTTTGTTATCTTCAAAGGCAATGGTTGGCATCCGTGTATTATTATTAAGGAAATTGGAATTGAGAAATTATATTTAAGTGAGGATACTATTTTCGTTGATATTGATGAATTACGATTTTTAGCACTAAGCAAAATTTGAATGTAGTCAAGCCTTATATTACAGCAATCTTACTTACTACCCACTCGGTAGGCAATCGACAGGCCAAAAATTGTAACAAACATCCGCTCGTGTGCATTGAAAACATCGTCTTTTAGGTGCTGCTAAGGTTTCCGGATGTTGTTAAGAGTTATGCGTTTGAGCTGAACAAAATCGTGATCAGTGTCCTACCAATTTGATGGAAATAATTGAGGCGATGGGTTATAAGTATAGCGATATTAATATAGTAACCATCGAGAAAAAGCTGTTTTAGTAGCCAGTATTGGATTGGTGGCGTGCAGGATATAACTAGGCCTTTAGGATGCGGTTGATTTTTACATAAAGGTACACACCGATTTTAAATCAATATAATACATGAAAACAATTGCTCATCGGCATTCCCTGTGGGCGAAGAAAAGGTAGTGACCAGGTCAGTGCTTCATTTAGCGCATGCGTAGAACGATTCCAGTGGGTTTTGCAATATGGCGACGCCAATGCAAACTGAATCACAGCGTACGTGGCACAGAGATAGACGTTTAAGGGTGAGTTTATACCCCACGAGGTGTCATGTCTTGTCCCCCTTTAATTTGTTCGATTGTACGATTGTATCGATTTATACGATTGGGAGGAACGTGGCCGGTGTTTGTAGAAGTCCATTTATCGTCCGAGTACTTCATAGTCCGGGAAAAATGTGAAAAAGGGCAATCGATTCAGGTGACCTTCACGCAACATTGGTTCACGCTTTATTCCGGTATCGTCTATGGAGCCACGGACTGTGGCTCCCGTTGGACTATATCTGCTTTCACATGAGTAGATATGCCGCTCATGTAGCCAAATCAGTTAATTTGACGGACACTGGACGGACCATTCTTCATACTGTATCGAGAATGGCCAGCGAGCTGTGAGTGATTTGACTGAATTTCCGTTGTATCAATAAGAGCACAATATAATTTACGAGACGCCAGGCAAATTGCCACAATTAGGCAAATTCATCAAAAATCTCTTCCGTACAGAAAAAGAAAATACTCTGCATGTAAATAACATGTTGAATCGTAGAGTATGCATCGTGAGTAACCATTAAAAATGCCCAGATTTTGATAGGGGCAAAACCAAAATTAAGTGATTATCATCCAAAATAAGGAGTCTCAAAAAGTCTTGATGAAAAAATCTCCCAGTAGATTGCAGGCGATGACGTCTTCGGATTTCCCTTATTTTTTCGAGCATGCGCAATTCAAACGGAGAGCAAATCGGCGCGCAGTTCGTAGAATCGATGTGGGGTATTAAAATACATCCCTTGTATTTTACAAGATAGTCGTAAAGCTAAAAGTTTCGTGCTCTGGATTTATTTTCATGAAATAGTATACATTGAGAATACAGGTGTTTAATCTGCTAACCCGTGACGAGAGAACAGTGTTTCTAACGGGTTCCCAATGATACAGAATGTCAAAAATTTCCATCTCCAATCGTAATACCCAAATAAAATGAGATATACATTCGTGGTGATATAAGAACACGCATTGAGCCTTATAAAAACATTTATTATTGTTCATTTGGCAAGAGAATGCTAAACTGAACGCTTTCAGGATTTCGATCTTACTTGTTTGCGAATTGAACGGTAACGCAACGTTCTAAACCCTTACAAAAAAGAAGATATGCTTTTGAACGTTCATCATATCGAACGAGCACAATTCCTAAATTCCCCAGCCATATTGCACCCGTTACAATTGACCAAACAAACTTGGTCCGCAGCATGTTTTGTTTGTCTCTTTAAAATGAAGATGGCAAATAAACGTAAAAACTTACTATTTTAAAGTATGTGAGTCGTATGATTCGGAAATTTTTAGTGCATTTTCTATGAACAAAAACCACCCACCTTATGATTTTTCTGCATCACGTAAACTAGATTTTGGTTGGAATTAAATTCGTTAAAAACACTCAAACAATTAATTATGCACAAAACCATGTTAAGATCGGTCGTTTCTTTTGTCTTTCTTATTCTTCCTTCCACATTGCTAATTTAAGAAAACAAATATTAAAAAGTAAATGTAACCCCCCCAATCACCTCATATGACCAAAACCGCACTTCAAAATTTTAATAATTAATTTTAAAATTAATGAGACAAAGGAATCAAGAATGTTTGCAAGTTAATTTTCGCGACTTATTATTTCTGAGAACGTTTCCCTTAATATCTCAAAATGATAAAATCGTGATTTGTAATTTCGAACAACTCGAAAACGAAAGGTTGTATTAGCATGAAATGTGTCACAAATTTAAGCGCACCTAGATCCAGGGCACCTATGCAAAGCATTTTTTGAATCATGCTTCCAATTTAAATTGTATAGTACCAAAATATCTGATTGGTTGCCATTGAAAGCTATAAACTATCGGGCTCAAATGCCTGAATACTTTAATCCTACGTATACACATAAATTTGGTACCAGTGACATTCTTGGTTTTTTTTATCGTTTTAATGTTCACTCATTTCAGAAGGTCTATTATGGTTACCATGGCTGCCAGAACATATTTTAACTTTTTTTTCGAAACTTATCAATAGGGCGTTAACTTGGTGCTATAACACAATATGTCTATCATGGGAACTTGAGTAAATTAATCTAAAAGTTAGACTCTGAACTCCCCCTAACCTTTTTTTTCATTTATTCCGTTTATTATTGTTGTCATAGTTCAGTCATCTAAATTATTTCTTGGCCTAAGGTCTTTGTTTTAGAGTGAGACACACCACATATTACCCGTTCTTGAAACATTTTGATGGTATGTCATGCATGGTAATGGATTTGAGTTTCCAGTGATTTATCTGCGCCATTTGTTTTTTAAATGACTAGATTACACCCAACAACAAATTCGATTTTTTCCTCTTCCTTTTCCAAATGATTCATTGTGATAACTCTGCATGCTTTGAACTTGTAATTGCTCTCCCTTTGGGATTTTTTTTGAACAAAACACGCAAATATTATTAAAAACAGCTTTATTTGGTTTAAACGTTGACTTTTAAAAAGAGTGAGGAAACAAAGGTAACATTTTCCAATCAACTGTTTTTGATCAGCTGCTGAGAGGGTAGGGTGGGGGTAGAAGAAAAGAAAGGGAAGAAGAGGAAGGAAGGCGGAAGAAGGAAAAAGAGGGACGGGGGATGGAAAGGGAAAAGAGAGAGAGAGGGAAGGAAGATGGAAGGAAAAGTGTTCATTGAGGGGAATCGGTAAGGTTGTGGAGACATAGTGAGGGGAGGGATGCGAGATGCGGAGGGATGTGGTTTTAAAGTATTGGTGTCAAATGTAGTAAATACCAGACGCATCAACGTGCATGGTTAAATACACCATTTGACGTCCATCTTTCCCTCAACCTAAATACCACCCGTGTTCTAATCGGTGGATTCTCATGCTGTTGTAACATAATACTTGAGTTTGATTGCAGGTAAAGGTCATATGTGCACGACGGGTTTAGAAATTAATCTGTTTTCAAGTGACTTATTTACGGAATTTAATCTAATCCCAACAGACTGATTACAATAAATCCTTATAAAAACACACATTTGCCTGTTACAACAAACACGATGCCGTTAATTCCATAACATGTACTACGACCTCAGCAAAGCCTCTTCCCAAAATGATCTTTAGAATTTATGAATTCGAATTAAATAGCTGGTCGTATCTCAAAATCAGCCATCTTCTGAGAAGAATTAAACAATGGTTCTAAGCAAACCCGGGTGAAAAACATTATCATAACAAATTCTAACACACTGGTATCAGCTACTGGCCTTTGGGAACACAGCTCTACTGGTGGTGATCTTTCTTTTTCCGGAAATGCACCCATCACAAACATCTACTTAGCAAACTAGCTTGTTGCAGATCTATTTTCCGATGTGGTGTTCCTTTTATTAGATAACGTTTGGACTTACGGTTACATCCGACGGAACGTATATTCCGCAGAAAACCTACAGAAGTGCTCTGCTGGTGCTAATGACACAGGTCATTAATTCATATTTGTTTGCTTGGATCCATGGGGGTTTGTTCTTCTGGTAAGCTGGAGCGGTTTCGGCAATTGTCATCCTTTGAGATACCGAATAATTACCAGTAAAAAACGAACGACGAGATGGTCACTCATCGTATGGATACCGTCAATTTGTTACGGGACGGCGATTTATCTCCAAGTTACCCACATTTGTGTGATCTGCTGGCCGCCAGTTGAGGCCTACGTACCATTGCCGAATAAAGAATCTTTGTGGTGCAGTCCAAACATCTACATTTGAATACGTTCACTTTATTTGCCAAGCATTCTTTGTTATTGATGGCTTCTTGGTAGTGTAAATATTTTTGTTAGGATTGTTATTTTTTTCCGTTCCTTGAGTTATGTCGAAGTGAAAATGGCAACAGACCCCGACTGAAATCATACACACGTGGAAAAATCCTAACCTGTTGCCGTATGGTGATTACAACGAGCTGATTTTTTTCTGTTGCTTAAGCCCCATTCACTTTCAAAATTTGTATCACATGATCAAGTTCCATGGCTTATAGCTCAGCAATTCTCTACATTGCTGTTGGTTAGGGTACGGCTGTTTGCCTAAAAAAACTAATTCCAATCAACCCTTTCGTCGTGTACACCAGCTCTTAACTCAGATCGGGATGCAGTTAGGCGGTTTTTAATTGCAGACAGACAACACAAATAACCAAAGACACTCCATAGGCAATAGATACCCGTTCAGTTAATCACTGATTAGTCTGATACTCACAAAATATATTATTCATTCCCCAACCAGGGGATAACTGACATTATTTTTCATATCATCGGTGCATCTAAGTCCGTCGCTATGCAAGATAGCAAGACGTGATCGAACTGATTGTTGACACCAGGAATGCCATAATAAATAATGGCCTTCATCGCTAAATATTTTAGTTTGCTACAGTCCGAGTCACTGCACACAATTTTTTCGCAAGCGTCCTTTGACAATACCTAGAAAATTATATCTTATGGCTCAGCCCGGATGGAACCTGTACATCAATGGAAGATCCTCGACTATAGAATATTTTCATGTAACCTAGTGATTTTTCCCTCTCATAACGAGTGGTCTATAAACACTGGTATTTCTTAGCCACTATTTTCAATGAAGCTTTTGTGTAGGGTCTACAATATTCAGTATGGTCCAAATCGCGACAAACCCCTTCTTTCCCAATTGTGAGATATTGCCTGGTTTTTTCCTCGTAATAACTCGTAAGTGTTAAGCAAATATTAATGTAACTTTTGGAAGGAAATGGGTTGAAGAGCAATCTGGGGATGGCTTGTGAACCCTTTGGCCCCACGGTTTGGCCCACGGGCCCTTTGTTCACAATTTTTTTACAAGTAATATATAAAGCAACGCCTCGGGACAATATGGCAGGTAATTGCAAAGTCAGGGCCTTTGTGTAGTTATAGATGGAGTTCACATCCATTAGTTATGTGGTGTTTTACAATATTTTTGTGGTTACGGAGTTCATCACAGTTATGTTTTTTTTTTTTAAATTAATCCATTTTTTAGTAGAGTCTGATTGAGTTTCATCACCAAATTATTTTTGGGGAGTATTTGATGAATTGTGATGGAGTGTCATAGACGAATTATGTTGAGATTGGAACCGCCTAGTGTGTATGAATATCCTCGACAAGTTACTTTTAGAGTTTTTTTATAGTTTATTTTTGGTGATTATTGATGGATTTCACATCGCTGAGTTATTTTTTTGAGAGTTGTAGTCATGGCGAGTGCATGGACGGAGTTTATTTTTAAGATGAGGTGATCGCGAAGCCGGGTGACCGCCAGTATATAATTCTGATCATATTTGTGGAGTCCCAGTTGATTTCCGAGGTCTATTATTAACAGACCCTGGTCTTTTTACATTAAGTTGTTTTCTGACTCCACCAAGGTTTATGCTAGCTAATAGCTAGCTATTACTCTTAGCATTGTCTGCGTGCGGGGGCCGAGTACATAACCTTAAGCTACAGGGAGTGGTCGTGTATTGTAAGAGGATTGTAACTCTTGTTATCGCGAACATTCATCGGGGACATATTTTAAACCATCGCGTAAATACAAGTTCGCCTTTTTATTTTCACTCCCGGGCAACTTCCAGATGTCGTTTGTAGAACTACAACGGCACTCCAATTCAAAATTGTTCAACAGAAGTAAAAATTGTGCAAGTACACCAATTTTCATCTCACGAAGCATGCATTAATCTTTGCTTTTCAAGTAGGGGCCTCTGAAGCTACCTGTTGGGTAATTTTTTTATCACACATTTTCTTTCTTAATTAGTACCACTCAAAAGAAACGTTTTATATAAATCAAATTTAGGCACATTCAATGACATTTGGACAAACAAAAACTTACGTGTAAATCTAGGTGCGTTATCCACAGGAATTGTTTGTTTTAATTTAAGAAAATTGCCTATTGTAAGCTTTACAGTGTGTCCCATAAACCTAACAAAAATGGCGATCATACAAGTCATCACATTTTTTTAAAAAAAATGTATGATCACTACTAATATTGTATAACTACAACAAGATTTCACAGATATCAGATTTGCATACATTCAGCCTAACGACAATCATAGTTTAAACAGTGAATAACCATTCAAAACGAGTTTTAATGTCAGTAAAAATTACCGCCACGACTACCGCGACATGTAATTTTGCCGTCAGCGCGCGAGATATAGTCCTCAGACTTAGAAATCCCCCGCAACGGTACAGAATGGTACACTAGATCCGACATTCTCACAAACAGTAGTTTAATTATGCTTTATTATTTCCCGTTGTCGAACCTTGACTATGGTTCAAAGGACTATAATATTTTTAACACAATTCAAAGATTTATTACAATGAAGTATGCCTGCAGCAGGGCCACCCTTTCTGGAAATTGGCGGGAATCTCATTGCTCGGACAGGTCCCCGCCACACTTAGAGAAACCATCGTGTTTTTCGTAGTTCTCCTGATTGTATTCCATATGAATGCTCAAATTTTTCCACTTTCCACCATGTTGGAGCAATGATTTTTGGAATTGGGGTGGTAATAGTTTATATACTTAAGTGGACATCAAACGGCTCGAAATGTTCGAAAAATGACCATCAAAACAAAACCAAAGACGCAGTAAATAACCTTAGCCTTTATTAATGACCCTTATCACAAGTACATCCAACTTAGTCCTTGATATTTACAACCACAGCTTTTTCAACTCATGCCACCGACGTATCATATTGCCTACATATCTATGGTTATGTTCAATATCATTAAAATCTCGGACGCGCAGATATCCGGGAAGGTTGGGTATCTTCTCGGAATTATTAAGACATCAACCGCGCAGTGTTTTTTGCCGATGACTCGAAAAGCTACAGTTTGGGGTAATAGTACCATTTAATTATTTTTTGCCATGTAGTATAAAACCATTCAGTTAATCAGTTAGTTCTTCGTCATGTGTGAAATACACCAAATAGTGTCCCGTATGAAAACCTGCTGACCTGTATGTTTATGACTTTACTTTCGATTTTAGATTCACGTATTTAATCCGTGTTGAATAGTTTTGCCTCTTTAGAAATCCTAAAAAACCATACTTTTTATTTTTTTTATTTTTTTTATTTTTTTTACGTTTTTCATTTTTTTTAAATTACAAAAAATCATTCCAATTTTGTCTCGCAATTGCGAGTGTTAGTTCCTACGCATCGTCTCATTACGGTTCTTGACACTACGCAAAATTTTTAGAGCGGTCTTGAAGAGTATTTTATGACTATTTTCAACATTAAAAAACGTCGAATCTCGACTTTTATTAAACAATGCAGAAAAATCGTCCACATTTCTTGACAATAACGATACGGGTACGGGACGGACGGCGTTTTAAACTTATAGCCACTAGCAACTTTTTTCCATACCACAGTGAAACAAAACGGCTTTGACTGAAAAAAAACAACTGGGCTGTTTGGTTATAATTGAACAAATCTCTGATCGGCCTTTAATATAGTAATCTTTATTTGTCTTTCCTTTATAGCCAGTTGGTGGCATCCGTTTCCTGTATACTATATAGTTATAGCTAGCGGAAAAAAATAACGAACTCTAGCTGAACTTAACGTATTTTCTTTGATATTGATGTAACTTGGTGGAAGGAAGTGGTTTGAAGAGCATCTGGGGAGGGCTTCCGGAGTATCAACTTTTGTTGGCCCTTTGGCCCCACGGGGTTGGCCCAGCGTGCCCTTTGTTTACAATTTTTTACAAGTAATATATTAACAACTCGCTCGGGGCAAGATAGCCAGGTAATTGCAAAGTCCACTTTGTGGTGAGTTATAGATGGAGTTCATCAATGAGTTATGATTTGTGCAATTATTTTTGGTGAGTTACGAAGTTCAACGAGTTATGGTTTATATGTTTTTTAATTAGAGTCCATTTTTGGTGAGTCATGGATTGAGTTCATCAATAAATTATGTTTTGGGGAGTTATTTTTGATGAGTTGTGGATGGGGTTCATGGACGAGTTATGTGTGAGAGTTTTTTGGTTAAGTAACCGCATAGTGTGTATATAAATATACATCGGCGAGTTACGTTTTAGAGTTTTTAGAGTTATTTTTTGGTGAGTTATTGATGGAGTTCATCGATGAGTTATGTTTTTGAGAGTTGTAGTTCATGGAGTTCATGGACGAGTTTAATTTTAAGATGAGGTAATCGCGAAAGCCGGGTGACCGCCTAGTATATAATTCAGATCATATTTGTGGAGTACAGTTGATTTACAGGTCTAGTATTACAGAGCCTGGTCAATGTTTTCATTAAGTGGTTTTTTGACTCAAATTTTTATGCTAGCTAGATAGCTAGCTAATTACTCTTTAGCATTGTCTGCTGCCGAGTACTGTACCTTAAACTACAAGGGAGTGGTCTGGTGTAGTTTAAGTTGTAACTTCTTAGTTATCGCGTCATTCTGAGGGGACATATTTTACGCATCGCGTAAATACAAGTTCGCCTTTTTATTTTCACTCCCGGGCAACTTCCAGAGGGCGTTGTAGACTAACAACGGCACTCGATTCAAAATTGTTCACAGAATAAAAAATTGTGCAAGTACACCAAGCTTTCAGTTCTACGAAGCATGCATTATCTGTGCTTTTCAAGTAGGCGATACTGAAAGCTAACTGTGGTAATTTTTTTATCACACATTTTCTTTCTTAATTAGTACCTACATCAAAAGAAAACTTTATATAATTTACAAATTTAGGCACATTTCAATGGCATTTGGACAAACTAAAAACTTATGGTAAATCTTAGGTGCTATCGACAGGAATTTTTTTGTGTTTAAATTAGGAAATTCATATCGTAAGCTTTACAGTGTGTCATAAACACTACCAACAAATGACGAACATAACAAATCATCAAAATTGGTTTAAATGTATGATCAACATACTAATATTGTAGAACTTCAACAAGATCTCAGCAAAATATCAGTATTTGCATACAGTCAGCCTAACTACATCATTATGTTTAAAACAGTGGATATAATCATTCAAAAACGAGTTTATATTTTCAGTAATATTTACCGCCACGACTACACAACATTTATATAATATTGGATGGCTGAGGTTGATAACAGAAAATATCGCCCGAGCTTAGATCAAATATCGGGCGAGTCGAAGACGAGCCTGATATTTTCTTGGCGAGGGCGATATTTTCTGTTATCAACCGAAAAAGTCATCCAATATTATTATTATTATGCAAGAAGCAGCTGACTTTAAGAAAATAGTTTTAAAATGGTTTCAAAACTAATAAAAACAGAGTATTTGCTTTACGAGTTGCCCAATATTTTTGCGTATTGTGCAGTGTTGGGCGGTACGCGCTAAACGCACTGTGGTATTGTACCACATATGCATAATAATTAATTTTACCGGTGCAGCAGGGAGATATAGTCCTCCAGACTTATAGACCCCCTGCAACGGTAATGAATGAGTCATCATGCAACATTAGTTTCATGCTTTATTTCCGTTGTCGAACCTGGACTATGGTTCAATGGGAAAATCCTTTTACACAAGTTTTTCAAAGATTAATAAATTGAAGTATGCAGCAGCAAGTTCCCCTTCTGGAAATTGCGGGAATCTCATTGCTCGGACAGTTCCGCCACAATTAGAGAAAACCATGTGTTTTCGTATGTTCCATTTGGTATTCCATATGATGCAGAAATTTTCACTTTCCACCATGTTGGAGGCAATGATGGTGGTAATAGGTATATACTTAATTGGACAGCAACACGGCTCGAAATGGCGAAATGGGACCATCAAACAACACACAAAAAGAGAAGGAACGGAAAATACCTGAGCTATGACCTGATCAAAAGTAATCCAACATAGTCTTGATATTGACAGCTTCAAACTCTGCCACAGACGTAGAGATTGCCTAAAATATCGTATTTATGTTAATAATCATGAAAATATCGGACACAGCAAGATATCCTAGGCGGTAAAGGTTGGTAATCTCGGGAATGTATATAAGGACTATCAACAGCGCAGTGTTGCCGATGACATCGAAAAGCTACAAGTTTTGGGTATAGTCCCAGTATAATATTGTTTGCCATGTAGTATAAAACCATCAGTTAATCAGTTAGTTCTTCGTCATGTGTGAAATATCCAATATGCCCGTTATGAAAACATTCTGACTGTATGTTATGACTGGTACTAGATTTTTAGATTCAGCGTATTTCGTGTGATATATTTTTGCCTCCTTTGTTTTAGAAATCCTAAAAAAACCAGCCTTTCGGTGCAGTAAATGTGTATTTAAAGCCACAATCTTTCATTTGTTTTTCAAATTACAAAATAATTCCCAATTTTGTCTCTAAATTGCTAGTGTTTAGGTCAATCAGCACGTCTAGTACTGTTCTTTGGACACTAAGCATGTTAAGAGCGGTCTTGAAGAGTTTAACTTTGGACATTTCAAAAAACTTAAAAACGTCGGATCCCGACTTTATTATAAACAATGGCATAAAGTCGTCATTTCTTGACAAATACGATAATCGTTTTAAGCTTAGCCACTTACAACTTTTTTCAATAACAGTAATAAAAACGGAACTTTATGAAAAACAGGGGCGCTTGTTTGGTTATATTTTTGAAAAATCTCTGATAGTGGCTTTAATATTAGTTAATCTTTATTTCTTTTCCTTTAAGCGCAGTTGGTGGCATCCCGTTCCTTGGAATCCTTAATATAGTTAATAGCTGCGGAAAAAAACTAGCGGAATCTAAGAGACTTAACGTATTTTCGTTTTTATTGATAATAACCGTTTTACCACATGCCAAATTGACTGCAGTCAAGACATCCTACTGTACGGAAACTTTACCAATACTACCTCTACGTAGACAATCGATAGGGCAGAAATTGTGTAAACCTTCATCGTGTGCGAATCGAAATTGTCTTGTAGTCGCATGCTGAAGTTTTTCCGGCTTGTCCCATCAGTTGTACTACAATTGATGGACAGTTATTACAGGCAATGTATTATAAAGTCTTTAGTAATGATAGCGCTGGTTGACCTAGTGGCAATCGATAAAAGCGGATTATTAGTAGCCAGTCTTGGATTGGCGGCGTGTAGGACATAATCCAGGCTTACGATGGAAGTTATGTTAATAATATAATATAATAATAATAATAATAATAAGAATAACATAAACTCTATTATATGGCGCTCTACAAATAACACAGCGTCTATACAATTATAAACACATGAAACTCCAGCCTCATATAGATTACTACCAATCAAATACAAGCCGCTTAAAAAGACACTGGTGGAAGGTTCCTCTCTGCATATTAAACGGAAACTTTTCAGATCGCTGGACCAAATGACTTTGAATGATCTGTCACCATATCTACGCTTGATACAAGTATACAAGCCGAAACATGAAGACGACCGTAGTCTTTCGCCTATCGGCAGCATAAAGTCCATAACGAATTGCTGCCACGCGTTGCGAAAAGTAGCACGCGTTGCGAGAAAAGAGCAACGCGTTGCGAAAAGTAAGCAACGCATTGCGACATTCGGCAACGCGTTGCGGTGTCCGCCAATCAAAATCCATGAATTTTCTTGACGTATTTCAAAAAAAAATAGAACCCACAACACGCGTTGCTAGAAACTTTGCAAACGCGTTGCAAACCTTCACAACGCGTTGTCGAGCTTCACATCGTGTTGCAGCCTTCACACGAGTTGCTAATGTCCCACAAGCCATAAGGGTCATAACGTCATTGCCTGCAGGTATTGTGAGAAAGTCACAACGGGTGTAACATTTCGGCAACGCGTTGCGACTTTCAGCAAACGCGTTGCGGTGTTTAGCTAATGAAATCATGAATTCTGTGACGTATTTTCAAAATAATAAATCTCACAACGCGTTGCGACCTTTACAAACGCGTTGCAACCCTCCCACGCGTTGTGAAGTTTACAACGGCGTTGTGAAGCTCGCAAGGCGTTGGGAAGGTTTGCAGCGCGTTGTGAAAGCCATAAGGTCATAACTATTGCCGCAACGCGTTGTGGAGCTAATTTTTTTAATACTCACAGAAATTCATGAATTTTGAAGGCCGACGCCGCAACGCGTTGCCGAAATGTTTGCAACGCGTTGCTGCCTTTGCTTACGGTCTACAAACCGTGCGGGGTGTTGCTGCAATTCGTTATGACCCTTTGGCTTGTGGACTTCGCAAACGCGTTGTAAAGCTTCGCAACGCGTGTTGAAGGCCTTGCAACGCGTTGTGAGTTTTCCACAACGCGTTTGCTAGATACTTTGCAACGTTGGTTGTGGTCGATTTTTGGAAATGCGTCACAGAAAATTGATCATTTTTATTGGCCAACACCTCAACGCGTTTGTGACCATTTTTGGAATCGCGTTTGCTACTTTCTCCCAACGCGTGGGGGCGGACAATACGTTTATTGCCTTTAATGGCTTGACAATTGTGGGCGGGGCGGCTATGTTGCCAGTGGCAGGTATGGTGTTGGAGGGGTGGGGTGTCCACACATTTGAGTTTCTGGGGCAGTTTGTAACAAATTGTAGACGCGATCATGGAATGGGTGTGTTAGTGTGCCAGTTATACGGAGCCCTGTCCGTGAACAGTAGACTTATAAGCACATATAGAGGATTTGTTATACAAATGTATACTTTTGCATTAAAAATTATGGTCTTTAAAACATCTTAATACTTTCCTATACATGGTACTTTAAGCTCTATACAAAACCACCTCCACGTTTTGATACGGTTTCCACCCTACAAACATGCGCCATAGACAATTTACATTAAATCTTTTCTATTCAAACTAAGAATTTTAAGATAAAAAGAAAAGTAATTTAATTAACTTTGTTAAATGAAATCCCACGAATAACGGAGCTGGAATGAAATAAAACACATACTCTCACACCGCGAGAAGCACCTCGGTCTTGTAAGAGGCAATTCCCTACCAATACTGATACCGGCGTTGTGACTAGGACTTCGTTATGTTCCGTATTCGTGGACTGTACCTCTCAGCAGGACTACTACTAGTCGCTGCATAGAAATACCTCTTTCATTCAATACTTCCAATGACACTACGACGTTTTCCTTCTGAAATTTTCAAATACTCGATTGGAATTATAAAAAAACCAATTTCCTAGGAATTCCTACCAATACTATACCGACCGGCGTTGTGACTAGGGACTTGCGGTTATTTTTCCCGTATTAGTGGCGTACTCTCAGCAGACACTACTAGTAGCTGCTTTTAAAATACCCCAACCTCTTCATACGTCCCATGACACTACAACTTTTTCATGAAATTTAATCAAATATAACTCATTTAAGAATTATAACACCATCTGATCTTTTCCTTCCGCGGCCGTTTCACACGGCTTGTGCTGCCGAGATACTTAGTGGCTGAATTTTTGCACCGAAACTATATGAGTTCTGTTTTTCTTTTTCTCTCAAGCATACATATTTCCTAAGAACTTGATGTTTTTGTGACTTAAAATACCGTAATGTTTTAAATGGCAATTACAAACTATTGAATCAGGGGATTCGTTTCCTGCTTGTTAGACTGGCACTGTTGACTGCGCGTTACTAAAAAATTAACAAGATCAAACATTCGATTTAATCAATTAATTTCGAAATTATTTGTACATGTTTTAGGACATATTATAACGAAAAAATCGTTCACATCCATTGTCATCTTTTTTATTGTTGGGGATCACTATAGGCTTATAGGGCAGCGGCTGGGGACCTTCCATCAGCCTGTGTAATCTATCATAATGAGCCCTTAACTATACAATGAAAATTACTTGAAACTTCTTTAATATGTATTTAAAGTTTATATATACACAACGAGACGAACAAATTGACACCTTTTTAGAGAATCCGGAGCAATTTGAACCTTACCCCCCAGTGTGACTGACCCTATTTCCATACAGTTAATTAACTAGTAAATAGCATATAGGGCAAACTATACAGTCGTTTAAACCTTATGACATGACCAAACGTGAACTTGAACTCAAAATGGAACAAGATTTTAAAATTTTGGCCCCCTGTACAAACTTTATACCCCCTTTCCTCAATTAAGCACAGTAGGGGGAAATGGATTTTGATATGTTGCTTCCCACAATTTTAGGAAACTATCCGCAACTTGCTGTGTTTATTTATATCCGGGTGTCTTTTCTATTTTATATCCCGTGACGTAGCACAAGGCAGCAACCAAACAAAATCCCTCTATCGCAGCATTTCTCAACAAACGCGCCGACATTTTCTCTAAAACAATTTAGCATGTGGCTTGTTCATTCATGTCTCTTTGAGCCTGTAAATAAATAAACTGTAATATTTTTTATGGCATGATACAATTATACAACAGTTTTGTTGTACATGGAATAGTTTTTGTATGTATTTACGTAAAATTTGGCAAAGGCTTGAATAACAAACCGTTGATGAGAATTTGTAAAAGTTGATGGTACATTTGGTAATGATTTCAAGCCTCTGGTCAACCTTCAAGGCGTCAGTGCATGATAAAGGTGTTGGAAAACTTTTGTTGGATAAAATGTTTCCTCTATAAATTGTTTAAAGTATTTGCAAATAAATATTTAGGGCAACACACAGGAATTTAATGATGCATTTTTAAAAGATTATTACAATAACGTAGTCAATAGAGCCAGTTCCACGTTTTCGGAAACTGCGGAATCTCATTGACGGCGTTTTTGAGCGAACATAAGTTCTGAATGAATGTTTGGTAGAATGCCCGACGATACTTTGAATTAGCTGCGGTATAAATGATAGGATTTAGTGATGCATTTAGCCCTTCCAATGATCGTGCTGTCCAGCCCCAAGTATGAATTTCTTTTCTTGTGAGGAATTCGCTGCCGGTGTAGTTATAGAGGTTGTAAAATTGAAATGGTACTTGTACACAAAAGAACAGAAACGTTCAATATCACCATCATGGCCACTTGATTCGCATAGTTTTAGCATGTGAAGTGACAGCCGATGATCCAAAAGTACGTCTTTGAAGGCGAATAACAATCATAAAATAAATGCTGTGCTCGCTCCAACGTCATGAAAAAATAACACTTCAATTAAAGAGTGCAGTTGCGCGAATGCGCTGCTAGCACCCGCACAAGTAGTAGAACACCAGGTGTTTTGTAGTTCCGTTGGAATTCCATATGACGCAGAATTTTTCCACTTTCCACCACGTTGGAGCAATGATGCGCTAGATATGATGGCAATATCAAAGTGAACGGTCGTACTTGATGCGCCGTTTTTGCAAGTAATAGTGCCTAGACATAATTGTATAGCAAACGGCTAAGAAACGTTCGAAAACGACCGCAACAAAACCAAAAGACGCAAGGAAAAAAACATGGGTAAGCTTTATCCAAAAGTACATCCCATATTAGTCTTGATATTTATAGCTTCAAACATGCCACAGAGCATAATATTGCCTGAAATACCGTATTTCTGTTAAAATAGTCGTGAAAATATCAGACACAGCAAGATTTGCTA
>JAMKCH010017783.1:0-74278 GCA_023653785.1 Ophioderma brevispina
TTTTACACCTAAAATAACATACCTAAAACAGATAAGGACATTGATATTAGGTACAGACATCCAGGTAATTTGTAGGCCACTTTTAAGTTTTCCATAACTTTAATCAACAAATGTGGTATATACATGAACATTTTTGACTAGTACTCACTATATTAAAACCACAAAGGTTAATAGACCGATCAAAAAGTGTGCATAGCGTGGGAAACAAGCTTACGGCGTGCGTGTTCTTTGTTAAAAACGCCATTTTCGTCGTCTGCTGGATTTAACGTTGCCGGCGACGTTAAATTATAAAATCGGTCTGTTTACCCATAAGAAGCTGATTTGTCTTAATCATTTCGGGTGAGGGCCTTTTGTATATAACAGCCTTACCACCATGCAAAAATATCGATTTGAACAATCTTGAGGCGCACTATTTTTCAATGTGCCAGTGTCTCCTTTAAGAATCACGTGCCAGGGGTCCCTGGCAGGTTCCAACATATTTAAACCTCAAACATTTTGTACTTGAGGTGTTACAAAAGGTCTGCTAGCTCCCAGGCTACAGGTCTTTACTACAAAAAATTCCAATACAGCAGTGCAAAAAATGACTTGGTGACAATTAAGGGGCAGAAATTGTTTATATTTTATTATGAATAGCTATAACGGCTTTAACATTATTATTTTTCACTATTCAATGTAGTTTTTTTTCATTTTTAACTTATTATCATTCGTGAAACTATTTCTCTCTTTTTCGTCACTACGTGAACAATAAAATAATCAGCGAAATGGTTATTATTTTCTTGTGTTCTATATAAATATTAATATTTTTTCGTGTTTCCACCTGATAACCTACCGACCCTTCTGAACATCGAACGCCGACATCTTCACTATGAGCACTTTCATCCGGCTTCCACCTTATAGACACAGTCCAAGAGTGTGAGCTCTTCACCCTTGCAATATATATTAGTAATCCACATAGCAGTGCCACTTGACGAACCAAAGTTAACCATTTCGCCATTGTTCAATTCACATTAGTCACGCCTCCGAGCCGTTCCCATATTTAGCATTTGACAGCCTACTTTGGCATCATTCATATCCCAGTCGACTCACTGACAGTCCCCCATTGTCCACTATGTAATATTTCGAGTCTATCGTCTTCTCCAAGCTAATACCTTCGAATCAATACCTAAGATATGAAAAAGGTAAACCGAAGCACCGTGGAATCAATGATTTGGGTCTACCGGTCCCTTTTAGGGATCAACTCTCTTTGTTGTCATAGATTAACAAACCCAAATTTGTTTAAAGCAGAGACTTTCCCCAAAATTTAGATGTTTCCTTGTGTCTTGCATTTCCATTTGCCTCATATCAACACTAATTGTGCATTTGGAATCTAAGCTCACATCATAACTATCGGGATCCTGACATGTTGCACAAACTTCTCCTATAATTAAACAATTTAACACTACAAACAAAAAATACAAGCACAGCAAAAAAAAAATAAATAAATAAAATAAAAATACCAAAAAAAAAAAACAATACCGCCATTGGCTTTAAACATCTGTAATCCTCAGTCATAATGTGTCATATACTTTGCTCGTTAAATGACAGGCTCCCTGGATCAACGTTTGGTCACTATCACTGAACGTACGCTCTTGAAAATGTTTAGGCCCCAACATCGCTTTTGTGGGCGGGAGGGAGTGCGACGACGACGTTGAAGAAACATCCGGATAACATACGGACAAACACACGATGTTTTTCCCTTAAATACATAATTTAGAGTACGATTGAGTGTCCTAACTACTTTGACCAATAGTGTCCTGTAGAACTGCCAAAAATACCTGCATGACAGGTTATCTTCTTGTCATTTGCAGAAATGTCGCAGTATTCCATTGACCTTGGGATAGAAAAAAATAACACATTACTATCAGCAGTTAGAGAAGATTGTTTTAAATAATATTAATTAGAAACTGTGGAATTGCATATTTTTCAATACAATTGAGTCATACTCTACTATCATTGGTAATATTCTCAAATAGGTTTAGAGTTTTTACCAATGAGTCTTTACATTTCTCTGATTTGAAGAACCACACTCCTTCGTTCATTGCATTTTTACCCATTCCACAACACACACACACACACACACTCGCTCGGGCGTGCGTAACAAACACACCTCTCGCACACACAAATATTAAACACAACCCTCACACGGTACCTTAAACATATTACATAGTGTATATTATTGATCATGATTGTGATTACATATCACACTTAAAGGGGGAAATTGTCCGTGTAAGTATATACATGTTCCATCTTAATAAAATTGACTTCACCCAAAAACCCCAGCTGTAAAGCTTCGCGCCGATTTTCAATCCGTTTTGATATGACAGCAGAAACGTGATTTTTGTGAGCCCCATAGAGTACACTAAAAACTAATATGGTCTACCAAAATGGAGTACACTTTCGCTCATAACTCCTGAACCAACATCATTTACCCTAACTGTTTCACAGGTCAATGAGAAAAATAGTAGTTTTTCCTATAACCAAAAATTTTAACCACTTACGGTAAATCTGGTCTTCTGGGGACGAGGCTATTAGCGATCAGGCATGGACCTTTAAGTGACCGGGGGGTCCTATGGATCCTAAAAATTTGTTCTGCGCTGGACGGTTTACGCGTGGTTTTTTTTCTGCAATTGGTTTGTAATGTCCTGACTTTTAAAAACGCTTCCTTTCATACCAAAAAAATTAAAATCTGCCCAGCCGTTAATAAGTTAATTAGTGAGGATTAATGCACCCCCCCCCTTGGGCACTAACGGAAGTCATCTGAAATATTAAAAAAAATAACCAACCAAAGCATTTTTGCTGAATATGTTCACACATACCTAGAAGTAAACATTATTAGTAACATTAACAATAAATTATGTGTGAAACAACAATTTCGTCGTTACGTTGATAAACCCTTATTGTACAAAGTCTGGAAAATGATGTGTATTTTGCAACATCCGTAACAAACTACAGGATTCCCTACATAGGCGTACCCCTCTTTTTTTTCACCGGGGGCGCCATGATTTAGGCTGCCCCCCCCCCCCCACAAAAAAAAAGTCGGTACAGATCGGGCAAGACCTCTTACAGAATCCATGGGCGTCGTTCGGGGCTCCTTTCGAGGTTTTTGAAAGCACATGAGGCGTATTTTTAATACTTAATAATAACTGATTTGGTTCGCCAATTGTAAAAAAAGGTTTAATATTTAACTTTTCCAAGACAATTGCCCTGATTCCAAAGTTCCGTATATCCTTGAGACCCTACATGATAAAATGGCGGACCCCGACCAATATCAGTTCCGTAGCGTAGCGGCAACGAAACGTGTGCAACTCTTGGAATTATTCTTTTTTCCAGGGAATTTTTATTTTTTTTCATGCAAGTTATTTGGAAGTGGTTCACAACATAATTCCTTATAGTAATTGGGTAACCTTCTTAAAATTAGGATAAGGGGGCATTTCCTCCTGTCCGGCCTCTGGGAGGCTCAAAATAGTAATTTTATCCAAGTTGACTTTAAGAGGCTATATATTGTTTGGGTTTCATGACATTTTTCTCGCGATTCAACGTCACTTCGCCGTATATTTCTGGAACCAGGGCCTGAATTTTCATTTATCCCGGCCCGGACCAACTCTTGGCGGCCCTTGTTTTGAATGAAAGATATGGAAGTGTTTAGTTCTGAGGGATGTTTGGTGCGGGAGGGCTGTAAGCTTGCGATATTGTCTTTCAGATATTTCACTCATTCGAAAAAAAAACAGGCCGATGGGGATAATGGAACCTGTAAATGGTTTATATAGCAAAATAATATTGCCTTCCAGTTATGAGCAACAGCCTCCGTAAGATCTTAACCGCGATGGCAATTCAGGTTTTGTTTTGCATTAATTAGCAAGTTAATGTTCTGCGAGTTCCTATCTCAACATTGATAAAGCTGTCTCCCTCACTCGCGAAGCTCGGATCCCTTACAGTATTTGATTTCCAAGACACATTTCCCCCCGTAAAGTAGGTATAAAACACTTTCGAAACGCCAGTGTGCATGGAATAATGCTTAGAGGTATAAGCCACGGTATATTAATTAAGACGGATAACGCAGAATTTTCTTTTTGTATAATTATAATGGTTGGTTGTGTTTCATCACCCAAAGTGATAAAAACGATTATATCCTCTAATAAAAATTATGGTTCATCATAAATAATAATAAACAGACGTATGGACGGCAATACTGCCTCGCCATTTTTTGCAACCGCGAAACGTGGGGCTGCAATCCCCATAAAATCCGTATATAGCAATTGTGCAAAAGCACTTTGAATCACTTCAGTACTTTTAAATAAATTGCTGAAACACGATAAGTATGCCTGCATGACAAAATTCGGTAGGGAGGTCGGTGTGGTCGCATTTTTTAATAGGCAACATTAAAAGGGCTACACCGACACATGGCGGAACTTTCTGAAAAGTGTGGATGGCATTAATGGCAATAAAGAAAAATTTCTGAAGGTTGCAGCTCATACTTATATCCTAATCTCTCGAGTCAATTAGTAATTGCATGAATGGGTGAAAATTGGTTGGAAGGTCAAATAAAACAAAGCAATTATCAAACTCATATAATATTTGCGCGGAAATTAAGTTTTTTTAGTAATAACCAAGGAAACGGTAAAGTTTTTTACATATTCAAGAGCTGGATAACGTGGAACATTCACCTTGTCAAAAATCCAGCGGGATTTCCGTCTATGCACAGACAACAATAAAATGTTCAAAGTCAGAAGGCCACACTCCCAACAATCAATACATAGTGAATGAAGACAAAATTAAATTAAATTTAACGCAATCAATTATAGCATCACGAGAGGTATTGTATATCCTCAATCAAAGGTATAGACTCGGTCTGAAATATGGTTTAGAATCTGCGCGTAGCGCGGAAAATTACTACGTTTCACTCTGACAGTCTCATATTTTTCTTATTACAACAAGGGGGCCAGTCTGACCGCTCCCTTGGAAGTCACCATTCTGGGGTGCAACACAACAGCTTATAAAACTAAACGTATAGTGAAAGAGATGTTCAGATTGCCCAATCCCTGAGGTTTAATGAATTTAATGCCTTTATTTCAGAGCGGCATAAGGTAACACCTTTCATCGACCCGTTTTCTGTTTTCCCCTTTTTCCTTCCTTACTTATTTGTCCGGTTCCTGATTTTTGTCTTTCCTTTTTATCGGGGGGCGCGCCGCCCCCCACGCGCCCCCTGGTACGCCTTGCCTACAACTGCAAGTTTTTGTGTTAACTCGGGATCTTCTAGAGTTCCGATATAAACAAAAACTAATTTTTCAAAAAAGTTTGATGTAGAGCGCAAGGCTCATTCGAATTGTCCGTCTTTTGGGCCAATTTTCGAGTGTTTTTGAAAACAAGGTTTTGTCCCTAAATTGGCAGCCCAAATCAATATTTCTTTTGTTATTCTGATTTGGCAAATTGTCTTGATGACCCTTCACATGTGTATAAATTTCCGCAAAAATTCTTTCGGAAGTGGTTTTCCTTAGGCATCTATGTATTTCCTTTTCGCGTTGTCATGGATCCATGTCTTGACGCCAGGGAAAGATTATGACAGAGAGTATAGTACATGTAAGAAAGGTCCCTTCTGATACTCCTCGTTTGTTTCACCATTGTCGAAGAGTCAACGCCAATGTAACACCACGGGGCATCTAGTGACCGCCTGGATTTCTACAATAATTATGATTACCCAAAAGTGGAAGATTGTCAAAGTGTATTCGTTCTCTGCGCAGTGAAGTGTTCCCATCAGAACATTGCCTTTGTTCCTTGTTACGCTCACACGTCCTTTGTAGTCGGCACCATTAGTGTTCACGAAACATTCTGAGAAAAACTGAAAAATACGATTTCTCCGATCATGTTATTTTTGCCTTTGGAATTAAGTTCGGCAAGTTCGAATTGCATGTAACAAACGGATGGTCTCAAAAGGTTTACACTTTAAGCCACTGGTTTCTCGGAATATGGGGAGACATGAGATAAAATGGTTTACGGGACCTGTGTTACAGGAATGGAGGACCATCTATCTTTTGAAGCGATTGGGCCAGACTCATCATATAATGTTGGTACATTGGTTGTGTATTGCTTTTTTCTTCAAGGACGCTGTTGAGCTTATTTTGAGCTTTATTTTCATATGTCTTCAGTAGTATACTTGAATCTGCCTTCAAAAGTGCAGCCGACCCTTCCGCACACTCTCTAAGCCCAGTACATTACAGTGGGAAGCCGCGTGCGAAGAACCATACACATCTAAACCGTACGCCTATTTCTTACGTCTATTGACAATCGTGTCAAAGGAAGAGTTGTTTTGACTAGACAGGGCGTAGGGGAATTATAAAACGTTTCGAACTAGACGTTATGGCGTTCTTTGCAAACGCCCTCAATCTGTTCAAAAGCACGGCTGGGTTTTACATAAGTTAATTTCTTAAACTAATTCCAACATTCATTGAATTGACGTTATGCACATATTTGTGGTTATAAACCTTGGGAGGTTTTTTTTTTACCTTGGATTTCAAATATAATATAAATAGTTCGAATGAAGGAATAGAAAACGCTGTTAAAATTAAAACATTTGACCATTTAACTGTTTCAGCTAGTTAATATGGAAACTATTTAAACTTAGAAACCTCACTGCCCTCAAGAATCAAGAACAAGTGTTTGGTATTGATCTCATTTACCTGTATGACAGTTTTGGAATAGATATATTCGGCGTCCGTGATGAACCTGTCCGCTGCAGTCAGAAACTCAAAAAAAAATTTTTGGGTCGGAGCCCAACTTTCCCCTTGATGCCTCTCATGGTAACAAAGTGCATATGTGTCTTGAAAAGGAATATAATCTGAAAGAGTGAGATGGATATGGTTTAAGTTCGCACAATTCGTCATGCACTTGGAATTGGGATTTATGATTTTTGAACATATTTACCTTTTATTAATTTTTATTAAAATAATATTGTCTTACCAATTTATAAGGTATCCCTCATTCTCACTCAATGGCTCCTTCTGTTGTTTTATGTCAGGTTCTTCTCTTTGTGGGTTTCCCCTCGAATAATAATTATCTCATTTACCGGGAGTGATGTACCCGGGGATTTGTTGTAAAGCCTACCAATGTCAGTCAATAAAAACCCATACATTCAGGAAATATTTTTTTTCCTTTTTCGGTTTTTTTGTTTTTTTGATTTCTTTGGTTGTTTACAGGATAAACAGGCTATCAGAAGCTTTTATTTGGTGTCTTCGGACTTTGAATCAGAAACTATGGCAATTTTGCGGTGAGACCTAAAATTTCTGTTTGACCGATTTTAGCCATATAATGCGGAGAGACTGACACCGACGTATACCATAACATATTATAGCCAAAGGCACATTCAAACATGCAATTTTTTCCCCCAGATGGTATCGATTTTCTCAACACAAAAACATATCAGTTTGAATAAAATGGTCTATTGGTAACATAATTATAAGTAAAATATCTTCATCAAATTAAATACCATGATTGTCAATCATAAAGAGTCATTGAAAATCACTCCATACAACGGTCTTAGTTCATGAAAATAATGAAACTGCTCATAGATTTTTGTTTTACATCTATAAGGTAATTATTTTGGACAAATACAGTTACATAAGCGTCCTTAAATTCGAGAAGAACCTAAGCTGAAGTTTTCTGTAAATAAATGATTTAAAACTAACACTTAAAATATCGCACTGTTTTTTCAGCGGAATACAAAAAAGCCTTCTTTATGGTTTAACTTTGGCTCCAAGTTTCGTTGTATATTACAACCATGCAAACTCTTGCTGATCCAAAGTAAACGGTGGTCTTACACCAGCTATTAAACTTTCTCATTTGGGAAATTGAAATTTGTACTCAGCATTCTCTTTGTTATCGCCGGGATATTATTTTATAATCATTCAATTACTCTACCACCTTCTATGGTTTAACAATACTTTGGGGTTAAGTGTTTTTACTCAACATAATTGCTGAAGACCAGTTACTCTATGTAAACGAGCAGCTTTGTTTGGCTCAAAATAGGCCAAATAGGATTGAGTCTCTCAGCAAATAGGCATTAAGCATGTTTACCCCTCTTTATAACCAAAGCAAAACGTTTGAGCAAAAATAATTACTTACTATTTTAAATATTTTTTATTCTGAATGTAGGGTTTTTTTATTGACTCACACGGTACAGTTGCATGTTGATTTTGAAACAACGCAACGGATAGTCCCATCGTTCATGTTCATTCAATGATGCGAAACTTAGTGCTAAACAGACCAGTATGACTCACAATGACTAATAACATCCTCTTGGCGAGATGCTCAATGTCTCAAACTGAATAAATTGTGAAACATCAATATTCCACCACAAAAGTTGGAAAAGATATCTATGGGAAAATCTTGGCATCTTGTAAACACTTGTTACCGCAATCAACCTATTTAAAAACAGAGGTTTGAACATCTTAGCATTTTAAACATGCTATCCGCATGCGTCACCTTTATGGCGAAACTTTAACGTCTAAAGCACGGTTTAATGGTTGCTGAGTTAAAAATATAGAGAATCCGCAATTATTTTTTAGATAAAAATATGAAAGTAAAATATTTTGAACAATAATGAGAGTGAGTTATTAAGCTATGGCTATGCAACTGCGTACAAGTACTAAGTACAATTTATGATACTTGGCTGTTGAACGTCTAAACTTTTCCGTTTTTGGACGGATTGCGCAGCATAATCCGGTGGGAAAGTAATCATAGTCCGGCAGGTATCATAGTCCGGGCTCCATAGACGACAACGGAATAAAGCGTGAAACTAATGTTGCGTGAAGAGACAACTGAATCGATTACCCTATTGTTCCCCATTGTTCCCGGACTGTGAGCCCGGAGGACTATATCTCCTGTCACACCGGCTTATGAAAAGGCAATGTATGTATGTATGTATGTAAGTGGGTGTGTGTGTCTGGACACAAAAAAGGTAAACATTTTGCCATACGTTTTTTTTTTTCAGATGAGCTAGAATGTAGGGGGGCACAAGCCTCTACTAAACATGTAATCCATTCCCCCAGGGTCCTCCCCTGGTTCTGACAGGGGTGGGGGAACTGTCAAAAAAGGTCACATTTCCCCAAAAAGTCAACATTTTTCCTCCATATCTTATTTTCTAGATGAGTTAGATTAGGTCCAAACTTACGCCTATAGTGTAGGAGGGCACAAGCCCCTACTAACATGCATTCAGTCCACCAGGGTCCTCCTTGGTCTGCCAGGGGGGGGGAAGATGTCAAAAAAGGTCAACATTCCCCAAAAAAGGTCAAATTTAGAGTTACCACAAATTAGGTATATTGTAGGAGAGGAACAAGCCCCTACTAACCATGTAATTATTCCCCCAGGGTCCTACCCTGGGTCTGGACGAGGGGTGGGGAAATGTTCAAAAGAGTCAACATTTCCAAAAAAGTTAACATTTTGCAATATTTTTTTTCTAAATGAGCTAGAGTAGCCAAACTTATGTTTATTGTATGTAGGAGGGCACAAGCCCCTACTAACCATGTAATCCATTCCCCCCGGGTCATCCCCTGGGTCTTAGTCTGCCTGTATTGGAGATACTTATTAAAGCTCATTTGTGAACTATACATACACAATATTCATCCTTATTATTCAACACCCCAAAGCTGCACATACCCTGGGGGGTGGGGAGCAATCCGTCCATACCACCATTGGCGGTTTACAGATTTTTTTTTTAAATATTGGCGAGATGTAAAGTTATTCGGGATTGCAATTTTAATCAAACTCTTATTTGGAGCAATTCCGTGACGGTGGAGAGCAGAGCATCATTTCTCAGTGAATTTGTCTTTCATGAAGGTTGAACAAATTAGCGGGGATCCCCCACTGAAGTTGGCGGAATCCAGGAGAGGGGTGGGGGTCATAATAAATTCCTAACTAAACATCCTAGATGGTGCACAACTATACTTTTTGGATGCTCATGCCTCATAGCTATCAATTTGATACCAAATTTGTCAGATCCAGTATTTTTTAAGTTAGGCCACTGTTACAATGACGAAACAAAAGTGCCTGCCATGACCTTTCACATTTCCACCCATATCTCTGGAACTGAATATCACAAATATGCCAAAGTGATATATCTCTTCTGATTCCTTACGATAAGACGAATCATTTGATTGAAATTACTTTCAACTCAATCAAACAATATACGACGGATTCTTGGATTAACCAGGGCCGCCAAATATTTGATTTTGGTAACATCAAATTCTTAAAGTAGATAGATGCTTGAGATTATAAAAATAATGTTAGAATTATTTTAAGGGGTGGGTGGGGTGCAATGGGAACATGTGTAATCTGCTAGACTAAACGGCATAGCTTTGTAATATTATCTCCCTATGGGATAATAGAGGGCGTTCTTACACATGCCGAATAAATAAAGTCTGCCGAATTTGAACAACTGCTTGGAAGGTATCTGAGTCATCTTGGATTGGCGCGCTAAGTTGTATAAGGACGTCCTGTTGCCACAAAGATAGGTAGATGTTTCATATAGACTCCAAAGTATGCAATGAGGTATTATAAAAATAGACTTCCGTCATGCCCTGTATGATGTTGTGCAGTCAGCTCTGACGGAATAAAATTGACAGTACACAAATGACAGAGCATAAAATATTGAATGTCTCGAAATTATATGAATTGTTTTCAAGATTTTTTCCAAAGTTTCTTAGTACAAAGTATATACAATACCTGTACTTGCCGCTTGCGTCGACCCCCTCCTGATCTGGAAAACAAAACAAGACAACTAATTTGATTGTTTCAGAACGGACAGATTGTTTTAACATTAGAAAACAAAGCACTGGTTCACAAGTAAGAAATGTACTCCTGCAGACGTTCCTATGCTACCAATAGGAGATGGCAATAAACACTGTTCTAAAACCTTTGGAGGAGTAGATATATAGCCATTTGCTGATGGACTTAAAACGAAACTGGCAAGCAATTTGACAAAATATACATACACACATCTATATATATATATGTATATATATATATATTATATAAGATAAATATATATATAATATATATAAAATTGATGAACCTGCTGGAACGGTAGTTGTTACTCGGAGTTTCACGCTTGTGACGATATCAGACAAATGGCCAAGCGGGAAATCCGCGTACACAACTCCCGTTCAGCAGGTCATCAAATTATCTCGCTGTATGTCTTATAGCATTGAGCACCTGAGCATGAAGATAGTCTTCCTCGCCTATTATATATCATATATAATATATATTATATAATGATATATAATATATATTATATATATATATATAATAGAGATATAAAATTAAACATGAGGTAAAAGAATTGGCTGAAGCGTAATTCGAACAGACGACCCTCGGATGCGGAGACCACGTGCTCTATCTACCCAACTGAGGGCTATCAGCACTTACGTTGGGGTTGATCCCCTAGTAGCCAATATCTTTACTCTAATCAGCAAAACGTATTAATTTGTTACTGACGCGATCAATATTGAGATGCAATTCCCATGTATTTAGTATTTAACACAAGAACGGAAGATGGGAAAACGGCGTTTGTACCTTTGCGACTGAGATGATATATATTTGATGCACGCGATTTGATTGAAGAACAATTATTACAAATTAAAACATGAGTACAGAATTTGGCTGAAGCGGGATTCGAACAGGCGACCTCTGGATTGCGAGACCAGTGACTCTACCAACTGAGCTATTCATCCAATCTATATATATATATATATATATATATATATATATAATATATATATATATATATATATATAATATATAATTATATAGTCGGTCGGTGTTGTGTATTACATAAGTGAGGATGTTAAACAAAAATACGAATTTTTCTTTTGAGAAAATCGCATGTGAAAAGGAGGGTACAACATCCCCACATACGATTCAAAAAACTCAAATCCGGATTTAAAAAAGAAACGAAATAACAAATGGGAATTATTAGCTAATATTCACGAATGCTTACTTGATAAAAGGTGTGTATGTAATAACATTAGAAAAGTTAACCATCATATCCGTCACACCAAACAATACGCAAAAATGGCGATTATGTTCATGACATAGTGAGGATGTAGAATTCCTATATTAAAGCGTTATTCAGCATCCGTCATTATGGAAAACAACCAATCGGAGTTTTCTGAACATCCGTCAACCAATGTCCGTCATCGCGGAATCTTCTAAATTTGGTTTATTACATATAATGACGGTGTGTGAGGGGATTGCCGCGATTCACCTCTTTGAACGTAAAGATAATATACATTTCTACTAATATCGATATGTATAAATTAAATATCGATACATTTATAAATTTAATTAATATTTGCTTGTGCAGTTATAAATTTAAAGATGAGAAGATTTACTAACAAAAAGTATTAAAAAGTCTGGTGAGAAATCAAGTGTACACTTCTGACAAAGGGTCAACATCCGTCACTATGTTAAACACTTAAGTCTCGTTATGCAACATACGTCAAAAATTGCAAAATTTTCGAAATTAAGATTATTTTTTAAGTAAGGAAGTGCTGGCAAGGTTCGGCAATTGGCATGTTTGAAGATTTTGGTATTTAGTACCATATCCATTAATTTGTAAAATGATAAAAATTAAACATTGTCACTATGTAATAAACCCGACGATATTAAATTATACACGATTTTGACAACTACTCGGAGTGTCATACTGGAACGTGTTACTGTTCCAGCAATCATCGGCTGTCTGTCACGGTGTAGCACACAATTTACGTTTTGTGGCACGGCTGGTCGGCTTGATGTTGCCATGGCGACACTTTGACAGTAGCGTTGTCTTACTATGGATTATAGTAGGATTTTTTTATTCCTGTAAGTTCATTGAAAACGTTTTTGGGGCGTGTCGACGATTCCATTCGTTTGAGAGAGGTTGTATTACTCTCCAATCAATACAATAGAAAGTCGATGTGATGATACCAGATCAGCTAAGGCCATAATTTCAAAATGCCCGTTTTCTCAAGAAAATAAATGCAAGGCAATGACGGAAATAAATCCAACTTGAACAAATCTGAAGCATTCAAAATAAGAAAAGAAAATGCTATGAATAATTACCGCCAAAGTTCGTTTACACGCACAAAGGAATATTAGAAAATCTGATCGTTTGCATTGATTGGCTTGTTCCAAACATACTGTATGCCATCTTGGTCCAATAAATTTGTACCAGGAGCAAAGTACTAAGATTTTTGACCACTCATAACGAACTGCAGATTTAATGCCTAATCCTCAACGTTGAGAGGTTCACCGGCCCTGATGTTCATGACACTTAATCCGGTCTTTGTCGTGTACGACAATCTATTCAAATTGGTTCTGGTATGAAGCCTTTACATATTGGTACCGATAAATCTATATATAGATATATATCATATATATATATATATATATTGGTTACGGTCACCTTGACCAAGGCCAAAAAACCACCTAAAAACTACGGACTTCAAACTCCTGTATAACTAGACAATACAAGGTGGAACTTATTACACAGTTTTAAAACAAAGTATTTATTTTAATTGTGTGGCTAAATCAATCTCAAATCAAACATCGATTAGTATCATATCAAAGATTTTATCTATAATAAAGTTGTTAACTAATGAACTACTCAACTTACTACCTGGTGTGTGCCGCGACGCGGGCTGCAGCAAGATGACTATAAAGGTGCAGACCTTGCCAAAGACTCCTGGCGAATATTTTAGCGCAAAACTTCAATTATCCCAATAGAGGGACTGTGTCCACGACGACTGTCATCACTGAAGAAAACACCCGTCCTAATGACTCCCCGAAGCTCGGACCGGGTCAGATAATATTAAAGTCCAAAAAGTGCTGTAGCTTGTTTAGCCTTGGATAACTCAGAGGCCCCGAAATGCGGGAAACTGAAGATGGCTACACAATCGGACAAACTGCTGGAACGGATTGACAGACTACTATGACAATGGCCATATATGGAATGTGTACTAGACGGTGATTAGTGTCTGTCAACTGGAAATAGACTAATTAACTAGAAGCACGATTCGGTTATAAAAACTATCCTTGGCAGTAATGCTGTGTGAGTTACTCTGCCTCATCTTTCTCTCACCAGTGCCGCTCTTAAATCCTCTCATAACCCCCCACAATACTAGAGAGGATTGTCCTCTATATATGAGTCATGTGCTAAATATAGTCCACTGACATCACCTAAGTGGAAATGCCTCTACCATCTCCACATGGTAATGTATAGATTTGGGATCTCATCAGGCACCACTCAATGACTGTGAATAGTGACCCAGCAGATGCGCCACCTCTGGTCCGATTCTCTACCACCTTGGGGTTGATCTCCTAAATCCAGCGAACCACTTTATTACATGAAATCACCAACAACCCTAAAAACACTCCAAACATACATTATATAATTATCCACCTGCAACGATTATAATCAGTATAATATACATTGGTGGATTCATTAGATTAAGTTCTGGAGTTAGAGACAACACAGGTGGTAGGAGTTGACCATTAATACCACGGATCCAAATTAAGTTCATCATGGATTTCCATACAACCAGCAGCTGGGTCTCAATAACAGTGATCCAATCTCTATCTTCATGTCACTCTCTTCCTGCGCAAACCGTTTGGATGGAATTCTTTATGCAATCTTTGACACAGGACTGATTCACAAAATTGAATCCTCCGGGACCCTGTCCTCCTGAAAGGGCCGGCAAGGTGCTCCAGTGCATTGCCTAAAAGAATCAAGACTGTATGATTTCTAGCAGACATAGAAATCTACGCTTACCTACATCCAGATCTCAGTACTGTAGAATCAGGTATGAAGCTGTCAGAATACAACGTTGTTACCATTCGGATGACATGGACTCTCTGATGATTACAAGACCTCTGTCTTGGAAAAGGAATGTACCATCCATTCTAGTGAATCTCAGCCTCCCTAATCACACCCAGAGTATCGAGATGGTGAAGCAACGGTCAGCGCACTGCCGATTGAAGCTTTCTTCATGATAGCAGTCAAGATTTTTTCTCAACACCTATGAGATCAGTTCGAGAGAGACTTCAACCTACTTCTTTCGACGGGACGCCTCCTTCCGGCCAAGTCCCCTCTTAGAGCAGGTCATTGATAAGACTATTAATGACATTAACCTTTACATGATTAAACCACGCGCTACTTCAAATCCAAACAACTTAACCTCTGGAGAACGTAAAGATTAACGGAACTTCGCTCCAACCCAGATGTCATAGTTATTGCCTGCTGACAAAGGTGGCGCTATAGTTGTTCTTGGTCAAGGGATAAGAGGAGCTGAAGCTAGGAGACAACTCGATGATGCCACTACATACACTCCTCTTCTGAGATTCCCATGGATAAGCAACTCAAAAATGAGAAAATCCACTTCGACCTCAGCCTGATCGCAATTTGCTGAATTCCATCTACAGGCTACAATTCCATCACCAAATCTTCCAGCCTTTGACTTTGCATTTTCGCACACCATGACACAAGTGACTCCCCCAAGATCCACAAACCTAAAATGTACTCTGGTCGTATCTATGTTCATTTATCTTAGCTGTCCCTCCACATACCATATACATCGATTCAAGAAGCGATACGATGAAATTCTTCGTCCTATTGTGAGTTCTCTACATCCTAGTTCAAGGAATCTTCCCATGACTCTTCCCTATCAATGATCAGTACTTGGTAGAGATCCGCCCTGTTGGTACTGATGGAGTGTGTGTTCATTATATATGGAATCCATATAATGAACGCTTGGAAGCCGATTGAAGTTCTAACCGTTGATCGTCGCTCTGATACCAAGCAATATCTACCGCTCTATTTTTCGACCTACGGAACAGTGTCTGAAATTGAATAGCTTCACTTTTGACGGTCAGTATTATCTTCAGATCAAAGGTGTGGCTATGGGCTCGAAGCTAGGTCCGGGATTTGGATGCATATTTGTTGGGTACTTTGAAGAAAGAATTTTCCACACCTACAGCGGCCCCATTCCCAGATTGTAAACGTACATCCGATGAGATTGTTGTGAGTGATGTTGACACGTGACAACACTTAGACAATTATTCAACTTGTTTGCAGCTTCTCACCATCGTTGAAATTTAGCATGTCGATTTCTGATACTCGGTCAAATTTTAATCTTACCCATTTCTGTTGATCTGGCCAACTCTCCACCACCATACTATAAGGAGACCGACGATTGGCACACGCATTACTTCAGACTCATCAGTCCAACCTATTCACCAAGATTGTGATGTGTTGTCGGAGAGTTGACCATCCTTATGCTCAATTCAAACGTTTGCTCGTATTGTTGTGACGAGTGAGACTTTAACTCCAAAACAGAAGAGATGGGATCCTTTTTCAAGAATAGGCTTATACCCTGATAAAACAATTCATCGTGCTAAACAACGAATTAGTACCATGGACAGAAGTGAAGTCTATCCACTCGTCTCGTACTAAATCACGCTGACAACAATGGTCGGATCCCTTCTTGTCATTAACTATCACTACGCCCAGCAACCAGTCCCAGTGCGGAAATCATTGGTAGGAAACTGGACATACTTCGCAAGCATCCATCCACTAAGCAAAGTCTCATTGATCCGCACAATCACACCGACGCAATATCGTCCGTGAACGTAACATTAAAAGATCGCGTTGTTCTGCCTCTGCACCTCCCCAACCCCTCTGGTACTATGGAATGTATAGACCTAGGGGGTGGGGCTGCAAAACATGTGCTAATTGTGCTTCACGCCACTGAAATTACTGGGGGTTTGGCTCTAATGGTATTCGTCACCACTAAACTTCAACATTAATGCAATTCAAAGAAACTTATCTATGCAATGTGATCTGGCCAGTATGTCAGAAGTGTTATATGGGAGACAAAAAATTCTCTCTCCTCTGTTCCGCGATCTACTGAAACATCTGAGATCTATTAGAGCTAAAATCTCCCTGGTAGACAGTAGCCCGCCACCATTTTTAACTCAAGCAATAAATGATGAAAAGGCGTAAGATTTACCGGATTTTGTCACCAAGTCGGTTATAATTCTGACAGGGATCGAATTTTGCTGAACAAATCTCATCGCTTTAGACTCAAAACTCTTTACCCTCATAGCATGATTAACATGAACATCCGCTTTGGACATTTTGAAAAAGCAATGATCAATGTTGTGACTCATTGTCCACTTCTAAACAACGTTTTTTACGTTTCTCACTTTATCTTGTGTGTCGTTTTTGACACATAGATTGTATATTCTGGTTTCTTATTGGACTTTTTAATGTTGTAAATCGTTTTCCTCTCTGTACCATTGGAAGGTTATACTCGAAAAACGTTTTGTACAAGTACAGGAGATTTCAGCACTGCTTGCCAACATTCACCCATTTGGCGTTTTGACTGTATATATATTAGGATATATATATATGATATATAGATAGATATATATAGATATTATATATATATATATAGATATATATACTCATATAATATATGAATCGTACAACTGGATATTAGGGAGACAGTTGAATAATTCATTAGCTGATAATGAGCTCTGATAGTAATTAATTATTAGTCATATCCTTTGTTATTCTAGTGAGAACACTTCATTGCATAAATTAATATTCATATCCTTTGCGGAATAATAAAACCGCAATTTTCTAAAGGGGAAACGTTAGGGAGACAGTAAATTTCTCCCTAAACGTATTCATCAGTACATAACAAAGATCAGTGGCTCCCAGAAGTGTGCGATATAGAGGATAGTAAATTATATCAACTATATATATATATATAGTATATATATATGTACAATATATCTATATATATATATATAATATTATTAGTTTGAATTCATAACAAAATCTATTAGTAAATCATGTTGGCAGTTTATTTCAGAATCTATGGAGTAAATAATTATCTAAAATATATTTAGAAAGGAAAACCTTCTTGTGCAAGGATTACAGCCAAAATTATTCAGTTTTGGTGTCTCTCGAAAAACTTTATATATGAGGTTTGTCATGTTACCGTTTACTTACACGATGGTGAGGTCTTGGTCGGGTCAATGACCAAATATAACAGTTTTTCATTCACTGGCAAATCATTTAGACACTCTAACAACCACAACCGCCCAACTGGGTCAATGAACTTATGCGGGACGAGGAGCTCGATATTATCATGTCATGTGGCGATTATACTAACAAGAGCACGACGTCATAGCGATGTGTCGGCATGGGAAACGTAAACAAAATTGTAAAAACTGAAAAAGATGTACGCTGAGTAAGTGTGTGATTCGTGGGGTTTAAAATGACATTATGTTACCTGATGATCGGCCGTATTGGTTAAGAACGTGCGTTGAAACAATTTGGTGTAAACCTGATAGACCACATATACTGATGTGGACCAGATAGTATATATATAAAGATAGGATAGTAAGGATAGAGCGTATAGATATATAGATAAGATGAGAGATATATATATATATATATATATAGATATAGTATAGTATATTATAGATAGAGATATATATGATATACTATTATATATATATATTATATAGGGAAAAGAAATTGAGAACAAAAGCGGGGCGTTGGCATTACTATCGTAAAAGAAACTTGCTGTGAAGGGGACTCGAACCCACAACCTCTCACCATTTCTTACGTATATATATATCTATATTACTAGTATAATATCGATAGATAGATTATATATATATATATATATTATATATGGTGTGGGTGTGTGTGTGTTTTGGGTTTGGGGGTGGTGTGTGTGTGTGGGGGTGGGTATTTAAAATATTCCAAACGCTTAACACTACAGTAACAAAACTTACAAGGACGGACTAGAAGTGGGATATCGTACATGGGTGTGATAATAATGCAAGTAACCCATCAATTGAATCACTGAAGGCCTTCACCATCTTACTCGGATACAAGCTAATATAAAAATAAGAAAAATGACATGTAATATGTATATTGCGGCGAATTAACTAAAGTAGTAACACTCTGACTGACTGAAACTCGTAAGGGGAAAGTGTTGAAAACATGCCAGTTTAAATATACAAATAAATCCTATCAAAACATTGAGATCTTTTATCGCTTAGCGTGTCTCCTTACAGCTCTCTAATCCACGTTTCTATCAAAACCGATCTCTCTCTTTGCTCTCTTACTATGTGGTAATGTATGTATTGCTTACTTCTTCACGCACATGAAAAAGGCTAATCATTGAGTGACCACTTGTAGGCAATCAAGAGTTAACTGAACATCCGTTGATATCTATGGTGGTGATGTTGATATGTAACAAATCATTGGAAAAAAAATAAGTTAGTACATAACGTTAAAGTATTATAATACGTTAAAGTATTATAATATGACAGTTTGATGCTTTTACTGTAGTTGAAAATGTTTCATTACCTACTTCAATCGCTACTTCAGAGATAAACGTGGGTAAACATGTGCTCAACACCTTTGTGAATATTCATCGGTTCAAAGCAGGTATCTTTCTCTTCGACTCTGTGTATCTGTCCTTATCCGCCCGCTGTGCTTTTTGTTATGCTTTCTTTTTACATTTAAATCTGTGATTTCCTCTCCTCTCTATCTTTAAGCTATCTGTGTCTCATCTCAGCCACAGCTGTTTGAATGTTCATTTATTATGACCAAAAGAGGAATAAAACAAAAAAATATCAATGGCGACAATTTGACAACCTTAAAGTTGTAATAGTTCTGCACTCACTAACTATATCCTGTGTTATTTGATGAAAAATTTCATTGAGGGAAAATGTGGACTTTCTCATAAACACTTAGTTTTACACGTCTTTATATGGGGAGGAAATCGGCATTAGAGGGCGATAGATATGATAACATACAAATTGTGACTTTTTGTAAGCATATATGGCAAAATTCCCGGCAAGGTTTTTTTTTCTGATTTTGGCGGAGGGGGTGGTAATACTCTTGTGCATGTCCTACTAAATCGAGTTGTCAACATTATGTCGCCATTGCGTAAAATTGCTCTAAAAATAAAAGAGAAAACATTTGCATGGGGTCAAAACAGCTGTGTCTCTTTCTTTTGGCCTTTTAACATACTGTGCAGTTTCTCATCGCTGGCAGAATTATTCTTGACCAGTCCGGTCGTGTTAATAATCACAGAGCCATCCACAGGAACACACTGCCAGCCGTGCGACACAAAGATCTAGTGTTCCTCGTCTCAACATCGCTCCAACTCTTTCTGTATAAGGATTACATTTGATAAGAAAAACAAGGGGCGCAAAATGGTAATTATTAAACCATATTTCACTACTAGAAGAAGTGTATATACACTTCCATAGTCTGTGCATTGTGTTTAATATCTTCAAGAGTTACTGTTTTTGCAGTGTAGTAAGCAATACCGTTTATTGGGTTGTGTGTTTGTGCAGTGCGCGTGCGTGCGGCGCGTGCGTTCATATGTGTTAGTGGGTGGTGCTGTGTGTGTTTAAATTTCAAACGTGACATCTTAGTTATCATGGTCCCGCAATAGTAAGAGTAATGGCTTATTAAAAATAGCAAGGGCAGTTTAATAATAATGTTCTATTTACACTATATTATATTCCATTTAAATTAGTTAGAAAATGTGCTCGTTTTCTCGATTGTCGGGTGTTAAAACTGTAAAGAAAGACTATGCTTTGTGTAAACGTTTGTAATACATAATCTTACACCAACAATTCGGTTGCCTCGTCACGACCATTGTTGCAATCAGCTTCGTTGTCAAAACCCCAGGACCAATATACGATCTCGTTTCAAGTCAAAACATATTTCTGGGCATTGTTGTTCAACGTTTGAGTTGATATCATAAACAAACATAACAATATTTTTTTACAAATGTAGGTCTACAACCCGTTACTGAGGAACACCAGTGTCAAAGACATCTGGGGACACGGTTGTAGGGATTTATGATGACCCTATTAACATACATGAATCAATTTTGGTGGGGTATTGTTTGACAATACTATATTAGGTTCAAATCAGAGTGCGACCTCGTTAAGAGTTTTGGTTTGTACAGTCGCGGTGAGAGTTAAGAGGGATTTTAATTTAATGGCCACTGTCAAAACAAAGTTTTTATTGAGATCTCAGTGAACAATAATAATTAAAGCCTGCAGTATGACGATGGTTTGATTGAAATCATAAAACAATACAAAACTATTATTGTCATCAGGTACGATATGCCCAGAAATCAGCTTACGGGAAATCTGATGAATCCAAACTCTATAGTAGTCTGTTAATGATAATTACGAAATGATATTATTTCTCTATTATTCTCCTATGCTGTGATGAGGAGTTGATATTTGGCGTGTCAAATTAGGTTTAAATAGCAACCTTAATAAATAATTGCGTTTTGTTCACTCTGGTATTTCATTTTAAACACCCGAGCTATCATTGATGGGCAAACAAGCATTTGATGTCAACATTTATTTTACTAGCTAAATTATGTACAGATTGTGCGTTTACTACATGTATTGTCCTCATCTCCCGCTGAATGGACAAAAACCTAAACTGTAATGCGGAACTAACTTATTTGAAATTATATAGCTCGGCTGCAACACTATTGATCTTTAAAAGTCAAGAAGTGGGATATCACGTGCCAATTTAGAGACACACCATTAAAGAGGCCTTCCCCCCTGACTGCATTGTTGCGTTGCTTATACGGGGACAGTGTTTCGCCACCCGCGTGCCTGGATGGAAATTGACCCAGAGCAATTTTCTACAGTTTCATTATCACAAGCATTTAGATAGGGCAGTATAGAAACCATGAGAAGAGGTTTCCACACGTCTAATACATCATCTTTCAAATATTTTAACTTTTTTTAATGGTTTGGCGTCATTCGGTACTCTTCATGTCACGCATTTCTCCGAAAAAACACAAGTATAAAACGGGCCACTCCCACAGCCAGATTGGGCTGTTTGCTTTCTAATATGGCCGACTGTTGCTTCAAGTACGGACTTATTTAGAGATCAGTGCATACAAACATAGCAGCTATTTTTTTGAGATGAAATGGCTCTGCCCATATAGGCTATTTCTTTGATTAGTTTAGGAAGGGAGCCGGTCTATTTACGCCAGAAGGGAATGGAGGAATTTGAAGGGGAAATCTCGAAAAAAATTAATGAGAGGGGGGGGGGAACTTGAAAATGGTTTCATCAAGGATGAGGACATAAACTTGTGTTACATGCACCACGCTTAGTTAATAACTCCATGGGTTAACCCTAAAGATTAGGTTTAACCTACCACAAGTGGAGATCATCACAAGCTATGCTTTCATTGCATTATTCCTGACAGTGATCCGATCCATCACACAAAATGTATTGGTATGCAAGTACTAGTTAATGTATTCGTCGGTTTGTTGTCGGCAGATGTTGTTCCACAAAGAAAAACCAATCGGAAACAGTATTCATTATAATCGTTTGAAAAGGGTTGGATTAGAAAGGCTAGGTTTGAGTATACACAAATTATAGCAGTTCATTACAAGATTGTTACCTGTACATGGCATCAGTGTATTAGAACATATATCATTTATTACTTAACGTAATGTCAAAATAATAATTGCTGCTAATTTTTAGTCCCGAATGTGGATGGTGGCCTAGAAATCATCACTGCTACCCAGTATTTCAACTACAACCATAATTCTTAAATCTAATTTGACCTGAAAATAAAAGTGTTTTTTTTTTTTTTTGTTTTTTTGATGGAGGATGACCGAAAATTGATGAGCACTTTTGAAAAGCTAATCACTAAAAATTTTTATGGCCGGGCTGAGAATAAACGAAGAGTGATAATTGAATGAACGAAGCCATGGAAGGCTAGGTCCCTTCCCCTTGCTGTCTCGTTCTATCTGAATAATTACAAATTTAACGTACAGCAATCTGCCTCGTCGGTACCGTCCAGGCAGTCGATAGTCAATAGCACAAACGTGTCTTTCGAACTGCACACCCTCCTCGTTCGTTGCATTTGAACTCGCTTCCTTTACATTCTGAAACGAACAGTAAAACGTGGCAACTATGATTTGTAAGGCAAAGTGGCGCTACAATAAACTAGGTTCAATAACAAAAAGATCAACACAATATTTTAAAGCGGCAATGGCACATTTTCACAAACTATGAATTTCTTCAATTTGCTCTCAAATGATGTCTGGCCTTGGAAGAACAGAGATATATTTTACACATTAAAAAAAACATACCCCAAAACAGATAGGACATTTGATATGAGGATAACGACATCCAGGTAATTTGTTAGGCCAACTTTTAAGTTTTCCATAACTTTTAATCAAACAAACTGTGTATATTACATGAATATTTTTGACTCCGTACCTCACTGATATTTAAAATCACAAGGTTATAGGACCGGTCAAAAAATCCAAAACTAGTGTGCAGAGCGTGAGAAACATGCAACGGAGGTACGTGTTCTTGTGTGAAACGCCCATTGTAGTCGTCTGCTGAATACGTCTTCGGCGACGTTTATAAATGATAAAATCGTTTGGTTTACCCATAAGGAAGCTGATTTGGTCTTAGATCATTTCGGGTTGAGGGCTTTTGTTATAAAGCTTTACAACCAGGCCAAAATATCGATTTGAAAAATATCTTGAGGGTGGGCGCACACTATTTTTCAAATGTGCCCAGTGTCTTCTTAAACAAAACGACAAACTAAAAAGACCAATATTCTACAAAAAGTCATAGAAACGAGATACACAATTATTACTACTCGCTGTCAGAAGCTATTGAACGAGCGCATACTTTCCCGGTTAACAGGAGGCGAAGCTTATGACAGGAAGCGTTGTAGATTACCCAAATCAGCCACATCAGAGGTAAGTTGCGATTATTTTCGGAAGTAAAAGTAGGTTAAATTACGCTGAGAGAAGACGGGAGTTAAGTACACGCTCGTCAAAGGGGTTCTGTCCACGAGTGTTTTTTCTACCAGTGGGTTATTGACATACCGCAATCCCATTCGTCCTCTCCGTCCATGCACTTTTTTTCTCTCTCGCTAACATCCATGGACCATTGATCCAATACCCATACACACCCCATTATTTCATTTGAATTGACTTGCCCACACTTTCCTGTCCGAAGACCAAATCGAACATTGATACCTTCACCCAATAGTCTAATCTTGAATTTGACCTGGACAATTGCAGCAGAAATTGACACAAAACTTTATGAATACTCATTATGTATTAGAGAATAACATATTCAAAGGTAAAGTATATGGGCGGAACTCTTTGAATTCAAACAAGTTTGATGAACTTGAAAAGTAAGCCTCTTGTTTATTTCTGTGTATGGTTCAAGTGATTTATTGGGGATGAATCTATTCGTCACCTATAGAATGAAATATCCCTAGTAAACGTATCCCTATGGTTTTCATGGCCGTTGGAGTATTTCCTGCGAAAAAATCCAGATTTGTTCCTACAGTGTACACAACTGTACAGCAATCATGGAAGCTCAACCATGTTTATTCCCTGTGTCTATTTACAACTCCGTATGCATACCGAATACAAAGCCAGCAAAATATATCCCATACCGCATATATCACGTGCAATTTTTGCCACAAGCCTCATCCTTAAGATAGGAGCGAAGTACGTTTAATTTTTTTTATTGTCAAAAAAAAACTACAACTTTTTAAACCTCTGAGTTTGAGAAAATGCTAAGAGGGGTGTGTTAGATATTTTTTATTTCTGATTACATAGGTTTTAGTTGGCCTAAACCTAACAATCCATTGAACACTTGGACATCTGAAAAGGGGCGCGTAATATTTATAGTTTTATCGCAGTCGCACTGTAACCCACTGATCTCTATACATGGATTGGCTACACAACAGTACTTGTATATTAGATGAATGGAGCAACGTTCGGTCATCTGGTCTACCGAACACAATACGATTCCAGAGACACCTGTTAAACAGAAGTTGTATCTCGGGTGGCACGTTTTAGAGACATGCCCATCCCATACGCGCAAATACAATGATGCTCACTGAATTGGCTTGATTCTGTACTCTGTTATGTCGCTTTTCCACATTTCAATGGGACTATTTTGTATAAATGACCGCTCGTAACCACCTGCTTGGGCTCTTTTGGATGACTAAAATGGCCATCAGTGCTTATTTTCATTGTATGAGATCAGTGTTTCGAACCACTAATGTCGCGGTTCAGTATTCTACTGCTTTTCAATGTTAACCGAGTAGCGCTTCTTTGTATAATGTAAAGTTTCCTAATTTTATTTTAAACTATATTTCTCAAAAATCCAGGCTCCTTTTAGAAAATTTAGGCACAAATGTATGCCATTTATATATTTTAAAAGAACACGTAAATAAATTTGTGTTTTTAATTTTCAATGTTCAAAGTAAACGCGATATTCCACCTTTTTATACAGGCCAGAACCTGAACTAACCACGATCATCTTTCAATATGGTGTGAAAGACTAACATGGCTTTGTGGCAAACGCTAAGTAATACTAAACGTGGCGGCTTCCTTTTAAATCGTCCCTTCCATTCGAATTTTAGCGTGAAAATGGTTTTTCTTCGCAAGGAATACTCCACTGGCCATGCAACCCATCTGGTACGTCACATTTAGGGATATTTCATTATATACGTGCCGATAGAATTCATACCAAAAATCCCCTTTAAGAAATAAATTAGAAAATAAGTAACCGGTCAATTTTCTCGTCTTTATCATACAACAGGGACAATACATAATTTTTAAGAAACTAATATATCAACTTGTTCCCCAAATCACGTAATATAAAAAAGTATAGTTTTGGGAGATGTTCAGTATTCTGTTTAAGAGTTGTAGGGTAAATTAAGTAAAGAGGTCATTAGACGCAATGGCGGCATTTTGACTTATTTCGATATTTTTGAAATTTCACTATGTCAAAAGCAAAGACCTATGTGGGGTTTGTACATTATAAAATGGGAAATTGAGGTTTGGGTTTGTGTGAATTTCACAACGGAAATACGTTTATAGATGTAACCAGGTCAGGGCTTGATCTACAACTATCGCGACGTATTTTTAACAATTAGCGGATTTGTTGTATCTCTGTCAATTCAAAGTCTTTGCTAATTCTGAAAATTAAGTCCACATACCCTCTTCACTACGTACTTATTTGGTAACAGGCACTGTAGTGTACTCTTTGAAATAATTAACAAATTAGAACTGGAATAAAAAAAATAATCCGGTATGTTTATGTCAGTGGCTTCAGGGGACGCAATGGCTAAATAAAAAATATTCAGACATAGTGAAAGGGACCTAACTGAAATCACTTCCAAAAACATTGAAAACATTTGGATGTTGAAACAAAAGCAGAAAGAGTTTTAAGGCCAGTTCATGTTGACAACCCTGCCAGAATTTACAGTGTTTAGCATGTTTTGTGACACAATTCCAAAGCTATCAGAACCGGTGTGAACGTAATTATAGTCCGGCATACTCATATTCCGGGAACATGGTGAACAATAGGGCAATCGATTCAGTTGACTCTTACGCACCATTATTTTCACGCTTTATTCCGTTAGTGTCTAGGAGCCCCGGACTATTGCTCCCCCCGCCGGCTATACTGCTTTTCACAACCGGTTATTCAACTTGTACTCCAGGCTTGCTTGTAAAGATATAACAAATGAAAGGTGGAATGTAAGCCTGGGATAACCATATACAAATAGCAATGGTCTCGTGAGCATGCTTTTCAAGTTTGATAAAATGGCTGACGGTATTGTCAGCATCCTTGGTTTCGAAGTGATCATAATGCAGCTAAATGAAAAATATTAGTTACTACTTTTCCTTTGGTACAAATATCTAAAAACACCCAAATTGTTTTCAATTGTGAAGTTGATCTCAGTAAGGGCCCTATTTCTTTTATAGTCCCGGTGCTCACCCATATGACTTTGCGGCAAGCGTCCACCAATTGTTTGATGTTTCTAGTCAACATTGACCTTCTGATCTAAATCGGGATTAATGCCACTTTGTTTGGCATCAGTGAAACATGTGAGATAGGGAAGGGGTAAATTAAACAGTGGTAAATTTGTAAATGTTTCATGTGGATTTGAAATATTTATAGAAGTGGTTTATCAATCTTGTCTAAGGTTTAAAAAGTATATATTTTGCATACCTGCAACCTTTTGTGTTTACACTACAGACCAACATTTGTTCACGTCATCATGGATTAGATATTTACAACGATCCGATTTGTTTTTCAAAATTGGTTTCAAATTGTTTCGTATTGGAAGTTAAAACAGAAAATAACATTTACCTCTGTCATCATATTGCTAAGGATCGACAAGACTAAAATGAATTACCCCCCATAGACCCCTGTGGACCTATCTCCCATTATTTCCCCCTTATTTTATACCACAAATGTCAAACAAAGGTGTAACTCTATATTTATTTGACTAATACAAACAGAATGAAGAATTTGGACCCATTTTGAAAAGAATCTGTGCCCCATTCTAACTTGTTTACCCCAGGATGACCTACCATTATTGAAGACGTGGAGTGTTAAAAGTAAATTCCTAGATATAGCCAACTATACCTTTTTTAATCCATAGGACCAGATGAACATGACTATATACACCTTTAACCCATTATGAAAATTTGCAAATTTTTCCCCCTGTTAATTTACTACCCCCTATTCTATCTCAAAATGCTCAGGATTCCAAAGGGCATCATTCATCCAGATTTAGATTCAGTAGTTCAATATTGCCTAAAACCATCAAAAATATTTTGTGTGACTATTGCAGCACGTCACATTCAAGGTTCTTTGGGCCGAGTACCAGACTATTATGTCTGATTTGTTTTGTCATTGTGTCCTTCTCAAAAGAGAAATGGGGTTTTGAGCAATCAGTCTACCACATTACCCTTAAAGCTCCTAACCACCGCCGTAAATTGCAGTCGTTCTAGTGCTAAAGTACAACACCACACGCATAACAAGCACCTGCTGCATAACACTTTCAAAGAAGCACACCAGCTCGGCAACAGAGACTTGCGCTCTCGCGACCTTTCTATCGACACACTGCTAAACTCTCCATCTCCCCATTCAACATCTTACAGCCATGGAACACTGCCTGGCTAGATACTCCAACCAATTCCCATCACACCTATGACGAACTCCCATGGTATCAATCTTCCACACAAGGAAGTGTCATCTTGACCGATTCGCACAGAGTCGGTCTCTTTAAACAGCAAGCGATGCGGCTGCGACCATATCCAGCCTGCCAATGTGGTTCTCCATCATCACAACGACGCGGATCACATTCGTCAAAACTGCTCTAACATTACCTTATCGCTCACCCGTTCAAACCCAACATCAACAGTGAGCTGGGCTCACCGGCTTCAACATTTAGCTGCTGTCCAGGTCCGTACGCAGTGGGGGAGGGTGCGGTTGGTGCGGTCGCACCCCCCCCAAATTCCACAGACAGGGAAAAAGTCCACTTTTTTGCCGATTTTTGTTATAAAAGGTCCAAAATTAGAGAAAATAATGATGAAAAAATTCCACATATTTGGTTATGCGGAGGTTCAATTTTTCAATCCAAAGAGGACCAGTTTAAAATAAGGGGTGGTTAGGGAGGTCCATTTTTCCAAAAAGGGTCCCTTTTTTCGAAGACCCGCACCCCCCCCGTAAAAAATCCTGCGTAACGGCCCTGCTGCTGCCTCATACGCAGGAAGAACACCCTGCATCTTTACGTTAAGGTTTTGTTTTCTTCTTTCCACCGATATAAACTCCCATAAAAGAAAATCATGTCAATTCAACCCCCTTATTTTTTCTTTATAGGTTTGGAATGAATGTTTCCAATTTGGATACATGTCCTTGCTTCAATCATTGTCCCGGATTGAAACACTGGCTTGAGTATCATTTTAGACCTACCATATTCACATCCGATCTCGTCACTGAAGTCAAAACAATGATTGATTCCGTCACATCTCAAATATGAGCGCACACATAATTCGCCATTATCACACATAAAATCACCGGTCTCACAAGGAACTGTGAATAAAAAGAATGAAATCCACAAATCCACAGAGCGTATTTTATAATCCTATCGCGAGCATTATAATAGTTGAGTTTGCATTCATGAGCAACGCCTGTCCGATATATAAGGCCTGTTTCACAGGTAGTTGCAACATTCATCAACCAATGGGGTCCAATTTTCAAACTTGATACAACTTTTTGTTTGCGTGTATGTGTTGTGCTGTGCGTGAGAGTGCGTGTGTTCCTTATCAGGACGTTTTCCATCCAGATTTATTGGACGTTCTTTTTCCTTGCGTGGGACGCAATAAAAAAAGGTCCCCCACGCGAATTAATATGTATTAGTCTAACAGACAGCTTTTCACCTTAACTTAGGGATGAATTCCAATCGCAACTGGCGGGGCGTTTTCCTCCGGTTCTGCCCGGTTCGCGCGGTTTAAATTAATTCATTGAATTGCTGAATTACTTAATTCGATTAAAGGATTCCCGAAGATGGGTGGGCGGTTAAATGAACCGCCTGGCACCGGGCAGAACCGGAAAATGCCCCGCCGGTTGATTATTGATTTGGTCCCTTACTTAATATAAAAAGACAGCCCATCCCCCCAAAACAGTTTAAGATAAGTTATCTAACAGACCCCGGTTGTTGTGCCGACAAAATACCCGGGTGCTGAAATACCCGGGTGACGAAGTTCCCTCCTCTCAGAACTGCTAAGAACCCGGGTATTCGGCAGAGGGACGGGAAGTGTAAAATAACGTGCTGTTGATGTGTAGAGCACGTGTTTACGCATTTTTCGTGATTTTATGGACAATTCTACAATGAAACTCATTAAAAATCAGGCTTTTAGCATTTAGGAACAATCATATATGTAATAGTAATGCCTAAAGCACCAACATATAACACCATGAAGAAGAAATCCCGCGTTCTTTTTACCAAGGTAGCCGAATTCGGAAACAATGTATACGTTATATGGATTGATATACATATGGATCCCAATGTAAAGGTCGCCTTTATTGATTAGGAGAGCTACTAGGCCGGTTGCAACACGGGTTAGGTTTAGGGTTCGGGTTATAGGGCCTATAGGACCTAGGATTAAGATTAGGGTTAGGAATTAGGTTAGGGTTTGGTTATTAGGGTCCGCTGAGTACAAACATTGGGATTAGACCTGTGTGATTTTCTACTTCACAAATAAGGGGTTAAGTGATTTTATTTTTTTTTTCTGATGGAGGGGGGGCATGTTAAATTTATTATTCAGTAAACCAAGCACCTATCTGCATATCAGCATTAAATCATATGATGTGCCTAATTGTGTGTGTGGGATGGGTGTAGGAGTTCTATGCAATAGGGCCTATGTAACTTTATAATTAATGATGGTTATGCAATTTTCCAAACACATCTTTCAATTTCTTCGGTCCCCTCCCTTGTAAATAATGAACGGGCCCTAAAATTATTAGTTTAAAGCTAATATTAGCCTGTCTTACGAGCTGAGTCCACTGAACACCTATTTCGTGCCATCCTGTGTCCGTACAGTCAATTGACAAAAGAACTTAGTTACATCCAACAACCGTACGCTGTAATAAGGATCTCTCTGTTGGCCGAATTACTGGGATAACCCGTGTGTTTCGGCAGGGTAATGCGTAGCCCGCATTTTCTGTCACGGAATAATTGCGAAAAAGACCGGGCGTTCGGCAGATACCCCCTGCCGTACGGCAAGGTCATATGCCAAAACACCCGGTGTTTCGGCACAGCCCGTATTTCCCGGCGCAGGCACGGTTCAAAAACACACTAATAAAAAAACATTAGTATTGTCTTACAGAAGCCAGTTACACTAATTACTTCAACGGAATTAAAGTGCACTATAGTATTGCGATTTATTTATTGAAACACCCGCGTCACCCAGTTAGTTTTTAAAGAAGTTGTCTAATATTGGTTCACAATTGCCACTATAGGCAAAAATATTACATTCTATGTCTCAAAAAAACTGTTGCAAGGCCCCGCAAAGGCATTAAAAGTGTGATGGGGTGTGTATGTGTTGTGTGTGTGCGGCGGTTATTCAATTACAATTTAAATGCGACAACACGCGTTTTATTCTTACCGGAATATGTAAAGGGTCGTTAAGGTCATCTATAAACAACAAGTTGTTTGTGCCTGATTTCAAAACGATATGGACCTTGCGTATAATTTATTTGTATTGCACACCGTTACAGCAGGGAACTCTAATTCTGTTCTGCTGAAAGCATAACATGTATATAAAAAAAAGATTAGTAAGAGGTGTACAAATAATGAATTTTAAAAGATTTTAGATAAAATATTGCAAAAAAAGGTTAAAAAAAATTGATTTTTTTTATAATAGTTTTATACACCATAACCTACCCACTTAACCCACCACCCCAAAAAACTTGACAACACCCACAAAAAATCCCATAAATCCAATGGCACAAACCAATAAATAAAAACAAATAAATTCCCCCCCCAAACCCAATCATTGCCACAAAAATTCCTAGCAACAAAAATAATTAAAAACAAACAAAAACAAACCAAAAAATTACAAACAAAACAAAAAAGGAAAAGAAAGAAAGAAATGTTGTCAAAATACAGATGGTCTCTCAAATACAATCTAACATACAGTTACATTGTTCAATACACGTGTCAACATCAAGGTTAGATTAAAAGTGGGTTTTTTTTTTTTTTTTTTCCCCATAGGTTTTAGGTTTGCCATATTTTTCCTGAATGAAAATGAAAAGGGTGTGGGTTGACGTTTATTTTGTTCAAATGGTCAAAGCATTAACATCCAGGAAGGAAACAGGATGGAAAGGGGGTGGCGGTGGGTGTGCAGGGGGATAACCACCAAAAATGCAAAAAGCACATATTTGCCCCCCCCCCCCCCACCCCAGTTTGCCCCTTCCCCCCACCACGGTCGGAGAGAAAAATAGGGATTTTTGGCAAAATTACGCATTTGGGGGGCAAACATCACGATTTTTTGGAAAAAAAAATTGTGATACTTTCCCCCAAAATAGGTTAGATTGTGATAATTCTGTAAATACTGGAGGCATTGTTGTTATAAAAAGTGGTTAAGCAAGTGCTTTAGGTTAATTTGAGGCTGCTGAATTCAAAAAAATGGCTGTTAACAGGTGTGCAGTTGCTCGGTTTTCACCTTCAAAATTAAAAAAACAAAAAACAAAAATGGCCGCTTTTCAACACAATTTGTGCTTAAAACGTGGGTTTTAAGGCAACCATAGAGGTTAGGGAGTCTGGTTGGCAATACCCATGTTTATGATTGATGAGAATTCCAATTGGCTAACTTATACAAAACTGGTACTAGCTTGGGTTTGTCTGCAATATTATTAAGATCAGCTATCCCCGGGCAGCTATCCAACGGCCTCTCATGTTAAAGTAGACATGCAGAGTCGATTACACATGTTTGTGGACACTGGAGATACAATATCGGCTACAACAAAAGTGTACCTAGCTTGGGTTTCCTGCCATTTTGAAATTAAGGATGGCCGCACATTTATTAGGATCGGCTATCCGACGCCTTTTATGTATAGGACAAAAGGCATGAAGAGCAAGCGCCATGTTTGTGATAGAAAAGGATTCCTATTGGCTACTAAAAACTTGTCCCAGCTAGGAGTTTGTGCCATCTTGAAATCAAGATGGCCGCCGGTCGTATTATTAAAATCAGCTATCCAACGCCTTTCCTTTTATGGTACAGACAAAGATATGCAGAGCAATATGCATGTTTGTGACCACGGGAGATTACAGCTTGGCTAATACAAAACTTGTACTTAGCTTAGGTTTGCGGCCCAATTGAAAATTCAAGATGGCCACAGCCATATTATGAAGATCAGCTATTCAACGCCTTTTCATGTTAAGACAGAAGACATGACAGAGCATATGCCTGTTTGTGACACTGGGATTCCATTTGTATTGGCTACTAAAACACTGTACCTAGCTTGGGTTTGCTGTCATTTTGAAATTTAAGATGAGGGCCGCCAATCTTATTAGGAGCAGCTATCCAACGCCGCCGTTTCCTGTTATAGACAAAGACCTGCTGGAACAATACGCTGTCCAACGAACGAGTAAGATGGGACAGTGAATCAGCGATATTCAGAGGAAATTTGTTAAGAAAGGGGAAAATGAATTTCAACCGACAATAGCTCTTTTTGCATCAAGTTTAAAACAATAAAGTGCCCCGTTATGCATCTTGGAAACTGGACCTGGAAGCAGTCGAATGCATTCTCAACGAAGGGACAAGAGAACGAGGGTAGTCATTTCCACCTATTGTCGCTTGCCTCAGGTTTTGAACAAGGCTATGGCCAAAACAAGCTCGGTATCCCATTTCTGATTCAATTTGTAGCACCACTACTGCTTCTTCTACAGTGGGAAAGTCTAATGACCACAACTCACTTAGGCCAGCCAGACCCACTAATGTCAAATTTACATTAGTGGCGGGTGGAACTCTCAGGCATAGAATCATGTTAACAGGCTTTTGGAACACGGTTGCCGAAGTTATTATGCTCCAAAGTTGTAGACCTTTTACAAATAAGTAGTATCAATCACTCCAGGGAGGGGCCTGGGTTGATTAGTGTTAATGCAATCATATTTTGAGCCACCTGTAAAGAAATATGGTGTTACTGATAAACCAGTTTTTTGAAAGAAGAACGGCTTATCATACCGAACCGTAAATGTGTATAGATCAGCTGTGTATTTCAATATAATGACCCTAAAGAGGGAAAATATTTGAATGAATAGTGTGGTGGTGTCTAGATTGATAAGGTTTTAATCACAACCATCTTAAAACCTAAATTCGTGTTAAACATGAAAAGTTGGAAACCGGTGCTGAAAAATTTTCCTGGACTTGCCGCCTGGGAATGTCTTTCTCAGGAAAGTATCTTTTACTTGTTATTGATATCAAGTTTTTGTGAGTTTCCAAGAGTGTTCTATATTTTATTCCTTTCACTGCAGAAACTGAGAGCTGGGTATCAGTTAAGAGTGTTGAGATTTAATCCTTTTCAAATATATAGGTCCGTTGGATTTATCAACTTCAGCAATATTGTGGCAGTGTTGTCTGCCTTTTCACAAATGATATTTGAGCAGCAGCAAGAAAAGCCACCAACAGTTCTTAATTATCTGTGAATCCGGTGCCCTTTGAAACACTGCTCCTGTGTCTGTTGATGGAGACAGTGAGATACCAACACTTGGAGAAAGGCATCGTAAATGATGGTCAAATCCGGTTTGAGGGTGGGTTGGTTGGTTGTAGTGGTCTCCACTCGCCCTTTCACCATGTGGCCGGGTTTGATTCCCAGCGGAGCCAGTGTCGTATGTTAATTCGGTTGCGATGAATACGCGTCCTCGCAGGTTTTCTCCGAGAATTTCAGTTTCCTCCTGTATCTAGTCTTCCTTGTCGTTCTGGATTACTCGTTTGTGTTGTAGCAGCCCAAAGCGCCCACAGCGACCGCCCTGAGCCTTTGGTGGATTTTCAATTCGTGTTTGTTATAATAATATTACAGCTATATTACTTCGGCTTCCATTTCATTTGCGTTAAACACATTTTCCACCAGTTCAATCTGAAGAGGCTCTCTTGGAACAGCGTATGGCACCTCATTATAAGGGGTATCTTCACCACTGACCAATTCTGGTTGTGCTGCTGTTGTTTCTAATAATTTCTTAAACAACTTCTTTATTGAAGTTCACTTTTCTCTGGGAAGGGTGGAGAGTCCATTTCGAAAAATGAAGGATGTTTTTGTGCCTGTGATTGTGTATCAAATAAAAATAGGCGTTCTTCAAATCAATAGTGGGTCATTAATCTTCTGATCCACCAGACGCTTGCCAATCCAATGGATCCGAGTTGAAATGCTCTGTTCTGTTTGATAGGAGTGAGTCGAAATTTCAGATTGAAGACAAGGTCTGACCCACCCTGATTTGATTTCCAGTTATAGTTACAAGATCCGTAAATTGGATGTTAATGGTCTCCCATGCCAGAAGACAAATCTGTGTACGGCCTGTGTCCCTTTCCCATACAACTACTGACTGAATCTCCCCGGAGACTATGGCCGAACCTGATTTAAAGGTCTAGTTTTAGGGGGTTTTGTTTGTAATTATAGGACTTTTTGGGACTCATTTCTGTAGGTTTGAAAGACCTGAGAACGGTAGTGTGTCATGGTATGGGCGAGGAATCATTGCCCCTCTTGCGAAAAGAAACCTTCTCGTCCCTAATTGCTTCATGCTATGTGAACCCAGGGTATGAACGCCTGCTGTTGGTCTGGTTTGTCCCGTGGGGCTGACACCCCTGGCGAGACCGTTGGGAGGAAAACCCGCTCACGAAAAAGGGTTCTGCCAGTCTCTGTCTATAACATGAAAAGGGCACACTGGATAGTTTATCCTACAATATGACCGCCATCTGAATTTCAAAATTGCAGAGAACCCAAGCTACAATCTTGGAAAAAAAAATTAGTTGCGAACACTTAACACGATTGTAGTAAATGCTTTGCCGTGATTCACATCTTAGGTCCCTAACCCAAAAGGCCACAGTTTAATTGCAAAGCCTTGATCTTCATTCGAACTTTCCCTTCCCAGCCCATCATCTCATGTTGGGTGGGTGTGCCAAGCTGCTGGGTGACGAACAGACCATGAACAAATTGTTTCGGGGGGAGGAGCAGGGGAATTCGGGGGAGGGGGGGGGGGGGGAGAGCGGGGGAAATTTTTCAAAAAACACCAAAGGGTTCAACAATTTATCCAAGATTGTAGGTACAAAGTTGATATGCATAGCGTTTGTTGGTAGTATTAAGATAGTTAAATATCAAATTGAATTTTCAACTATCGCAGCAAACCCAAGCTAGGTACATGTTTGGTAGTAGCATGGAAATCCTCAGTGTCACAAACTGCGCTTGCTCTGCATGTCTGGGTCTGCAAGCGAAAGGGCATTGGATAGCCTGATCTTATAATATGGCGGCCCATGTGAATTCAAGATGGGTACGCAAATCCAACAGGTACAAGTTTTGTAGTAGCCAATATTGGTCCTTCAAGCGTCATTATTATAAACGTGGGTTATTGCGAACACTTCTAACTTTCTTGTTGCCTTAAACCCAGGGTTAGCAGAAATTATGCTGAAACAGCGGCCATTTTGTTTTTCGAATTTTGAGGTGAAAACGGCAAGGGCACACCTGTTAACAGCTATTTGCGGATTCAGCACCCTCTAAATACCCTAAAACAGTTGCTTAACCACTGTTAACATAAAATGCCTCCAACACTTTATTGGAGCACAAATATTCAAATTTTGGACCTGTCTACCAAGCGCAGCAAGCAATTTCACTCCTTTTGCAAAACAACCCCCCCTCCCCCCTTAAAACCAACACCCCCCTAAAAAAAATCACTTTTCTTGATCCCTTCCAGAAAAAAGGTCTGGCGCCGCCACTGTTTTCAGACTTCAGGGACATGGTTTTGTATAACTTTATGTGACAGCAGAGGGGGGCCAGAAAAATCATTCTGCTTCCTAGTGAATTATTATGTTTTTTAGCCGTTATGTTGATAAAGAATAATATATAAGAAAGGAGACAAGGAAAGCAGTCAAAGAGTAGGAAAAGATAGCACATCACTTATCTACGTCTTTATGCTTTTTAAATGCTCATTGCAGAAATCTAAACCAAAATCGATTTTGTACTCCAGGGTTGACTTACAGAAGGCCCCAAACTCACGCATGCCCTTCTTGGAAATTTTGCGATTGTACCCCAACAAATCTATATCACACCTATGTTCCTGCAATTATAAGTTTAAACTTCAATTCCACTTTCCATTTTTTATTTAGATACAGAGAAATATCACTTGACTACATCTCAGGAGCACCATACAGTTACCGACGGAAAGTCTCAACGTGAGTTAGCATTTATTTGAGTTAAGGTTAAGACCTTGTATTAGTCAACCCTCGTACTCTCTTTAATATGAAGCATACGTTTGGTTAAATTACCAAACAAAAGCTCCTGTTACTATTTATATTTTGACAAACCATGCTGAGGTAACATTTTGGAACAATATGGCATAGAGGTTGTCGGTGGTATTAAGATATAGTTTAAAATACCTCAAACGAAATGACGGTGTTTGAACTCATTTTCATGATTCATGCATGTGTATCTTCTTCAAATCATCATATCAAACTGTACGTTTTATTTCGTTAGCTGTACGATTGTCACAAATTATATCGATTTCTTGACGGGTGGATGGAAAGTAACTATAGAGTGTGGTACATTTTGTGGACCCCACTTGTATGCTCCAAGTCGCATGTCAGCAGCATTTACGGAAGGGTAAAGTACGGTTGTAGCATGCACTTTATTCGGTAAAGGTGCTGAGGTCGACCTGAGCAAACCAAAAGTGGGGTCACCAAAATGTACCAACCCATTTCATATTGAGTGAAAATGAATATTCTACCTCAGTCATACGTTGAAGTCAAGAAAAGCACTAAAAGGCGTATGTGTTGATAGAAGAATCCCCCCATGTCAAACAAGACATACTATAGTCCAAAATATTCTGATATTTGACTTCCAGCATAATATATATTAGGCAGCCCATGGCAGATGAGTATCGGTGGCAAAGGATCCCACGGTTTTGTCAATATCTGTGAAGAGAAACCATCTGGCGGGCATTGGCCTTCTGTGGACAGGGGTCCTTACCACTAGTAGACATATTTGCCTCCTCTGCTGATGCCCGTGAGCTCGCCCGTGAGGCCATTTGCGAGCTGAAAAATACGTCCGATAAGGAATGTTTTTTTCTCTAACAAAACTTGCTTGTCGGCAACCCCTCACCCCCCCACACACACAACCATCAAATGGTCTGGGAACATCCTGGTTACAAAACTAAAACTTCGCTGTGGGGAAAGAAACGAACCTAGTGTTTTGAATAGAATGAATATTTTTACATAACCCCTGAAATAGCACGATCGCGTCGGTGTCAAAAACCGAACCCCCAAAAATCAGTGGTCAAAAATCCCGTTAATCGCCGCCAAGAAGAAACCTCTGAGACATCAAAAAAAAAAAAAAAAAAAAAAAAACAAAAAAAAAAACAAAAAAAAAAAAAAAGGGCGAATTAAAAACAAAACATATACAAAAACCTTGCCCATATGAAATGAAAACAAAGCATATCAAAGGACAATCAAGGGTAGACAATGTAGAAGAAATTATAGCCCACCTGAATCATAGTCCGGCGACAACCGGTTAAGGAATAGAGCACTCGATTCAATTGACTCTTAGCGCAACATTATTTCACGCTTTATTCCGTTAAAAGCCACTCTATCAGCGATTTATCAAAATTTCTAAACAAATTGTTTGCACCGGTTGTATTGGAATGTAGTCGGAATCCCGACTTTAATTAGAAACAAACAATCGTAAAAGGCATCTTCAAAACAGCCTTTTAAAATGCTTTTTTCGTGTATGTTTCACAAAATTCAATTAGTCAATATAAGGTGTGATATGACCTAACATTTGCAATTTAGAAAACAAAAATGTATTTTGAATCTGGTTAAAAAAATACTGATTGTGGCTATAGTCTATGGAGCCGGGGACTGTGGTTCCCGCCCGGAATATATCGCTTTCACAATCGACTGTCTTAACTCGACCTTTTACATCTTTTAGTAGAATTTAATTCACGTCCTGTGTCGCGGACTTACGTTTTCCTTTGCACTTGTCAGTCAGTAAACGCGTCCAGGATGACGGTGATAAATAAACATAATCCAATCTCTAGGGACATTCCCATCCCCCAATGGCATACAATGGTTTAATACATCATGTCTTTTTCTTTTTCAGGTTTTTTTCTAGTATATAGAGCAGCCAGTATTCCTAAAATGCGTCAATAGACACGATGGCTGTTGTTTCTACCGATTGGAAAGTGTTCCTCTGAATAGACCACACAGCATCTTAGAAATGTAATGAAAATTGAAATAATTATTAACCAACACTACAAATACCTAGGCAAAATGTAATTCCAAAAGGTAAGAGGACAAGACCCGGATCAAAAGCTCTTACTATTTTGCTTGCTAACCAAACTAACCAAACTGGATCTGTACAGTTGGAATTGAAGACTTTGGTGGCAGACTAGAAATGTCTGGACCTATATGAAAAGAAGAGTAGAATAAATTTATAATCCAAGTTGATAAAATATAAATGCCGAAACAATGCAAGTCAGTAAGAGGTGGTACAGTAGTTGTTAGTAGCAGCCTCCCTTGTAGCTAGGTTATACACTATAACATGGCTGCCGTTAAAGATCAAAAAATTTGGATGGACTACTTTCTTGCCATGGCATCTGGAAACACGGTGCTTAAAATGTCTCAAATATGCCACTAGTATATTATAGAAAGTGATTGAAACAAAGTGAAAATTTCATGATTGATATGGTAGAACGGGTAGTTTTCTAAAACTACGCGGCACCTCTTGGACAGTGAAGTTGAGGAAATTATCTCTTGCGTCATCAATTTCCACATCGACGTGCAAATTTTAATAGCTTGGCGATCTATAGAAGATAGAGAATTCGGGTTGCCGGTGTGACATACGGGGCCCAAAGTTTGGGGATTCGTAACATAAACCATTTTTCTGGTCATCAGATGTTCAAATTTGCGTTATTTGGTGATTCAGTATGCCTGTCACTTTGCTCGCGGTGATGTTGTCTTTGTTTCCTTGTGAGAGTTTTAACCACGTGAAAAAAAAAACATGATCTCAACAGTTGCCATCTTGTCACATAGACTGACTGGCTATACGTTGATGTTAGTGGTTGCGTAACCCAGCTCAGTTGCGCCAGCAACAACGGCTACCTGTATGCACATATCCAACCCAAACAGTACAAGGCCTTGCCTTAAACACAAACTGACCAAAGTCAACATACAAATGGTGATGACCATGCTAACAGTTAGAATAGGATCAGATGGCGATAGGCGGGAAGCTGGTATTGGGCAAATACGATGTGAAACCCTGTGAATGGTTGAGGTGGGCGGTTTTTGCTTAAATTGCCTAAACATTTTAGCCTTTTTTCAAATTGCTATGAATTGAGTCAACTACACAACTTGTTTACCACACTTAGAAGGTTCCGTTCATAGTGACGCTGCAAGCGCAGTGCCAGTGCAAGATATAGCGATCATCTTGCGCGAGCAACTCTCAACGTAACTGCTGCAGCTGACAGTTATAAATAACAAATTAACTCGGCTCCCGCTTAGTTACCGCAAGGCAGCCCCCGCTTATACTCGACAGAGATCCGCAATTCGCAGCACTGCAAAAAATCTACCGCAACGCACGTTGCAGTGTTATTATGAACGATACCCCGTCTTCATATTGACAATCTTACCTCTCGTCTACCAAGGGGGGGGGGGGGGGCGCGCGGTGGGGTGTTCGGCCGCCCGCCTTTCGTGTTTTTTTTTTTCTCTTTGTCTTGTTTTCTTTGCGCGGACGCGCGGGGGGGGTTATTTCTTTGTGAGTGTTATTTGTGTGCGGGGGGGGGCGGGGGGGGGGGTGGGCGGGGCGGTCGGGGGTTAGTTGAACTTCACTAAACATGCCAAAGAACTTTCGTAATAAGCCGTCTAGGTAATAGTTTTTTCCATCATTGCGGTCATTTGACGCTGAAAAAATACTGTACGCGTAAGCACCTTAATCGAGGTCTAGCCGGTATGAGTTGAAGGGTACGGGGGGGGGGTTGCCACCACCAACGGACTACCTACTGTTCCCCGGATGTCATTTTTGAAATATTAGCACAGTATGGCTCTAAAAACTCTACGTTTATGTCAAAACTAGCTTCAATTGCCACAGTTTAGAGCTGAAAACCCGAATATATAAAATCAAACCTAGTCCATTTCGTTAAGGCAAAATTGAATTCTCGCCTCTATTTTCTGTTGGGCAAAAGCCTATTTTGCGACTCGCCCCCGAAAATGATGACGTCATCGTAACGCCATACTAGGTATTTGGTAACAATGTTTGGTTATTCAATAGAAAGAAAGAAGAGGACATAGCTATCCACTGGTATCAAAATCATAAGCAGGTCGGGTGCCTGCATAACGAATTCTCGTGGCGGTATTTAAAACAATCCCCCCCCCCACCCCCTGGTCAAAAACGTGTTAGAAAAAAGGTCTTGGTAAGACGTAGGGTTAATAACTTAGTCATCTTCAGACAAGCCTATCTCTTTCCGATAGTACGCAAGAAAGTTGTGCACCCACAAATTTGTATAATAAAATTAAAAAAAAAAAAAAAAAAAAAAAAATCAAAATGTTTACACAGTAGTTAATAGATCAGATAGAAGAGTGTAATGGCCTAGGTTCCAATGAATATTCAACTAAAACTCTCGATGTGTCACAGAGCGTCATTGTAGTAGTGGCCACAGGCAGACAGTCATTTAACGCAAGTAGAGTAAAATGTCTAGAAACGACATGACACCAGCTGTTACTTAGTCAGCTTGGGCATCCCCCCGCCATAGCCTAATACATGACCATCTGTTACTGTTTATACTGCGGATCTCGTGATTGTCACTGAAAAGCATCTGATCTTTCTGCTGAGGCGCAGATTGTAAAATTGATACAACATGAGTCTTCGAGCAAACGTTTTCAAAACGACTGCTAGCCCTCAGTGATGTTTTTGTTTGTTTTGTTTGGGGTATTTTTGCTTTGTTTTGGGCCAAAACTCGGCACATGTGGGGTTCTTTATTCCCTATTTTATGTGTTAATCATTGATTCCTGAGCCACTAAATAAGAGCTGTCTTCTGTGTGATCTTGGCATACTTTGAGCCCTTCGTTGATGACAATAGAAAAGAACACTCATTTTTAGCGAGGAGGTAAAACATATGGGAATGCACGAAAAAGTACAAAGGAATACAGCGAGGAAAGACAGAAGAGGACAAGATAGGGAGTGAAAAATATCAATATAAACACACAGTCTCCATGGACACAACGGTTGTAAATTTCATCCCCTATAACTATAAGAACGAGCTCCGAAACATGGCCTCCCCTCCTTAATATAGCATTCCCTAATCAGAAGTAACCTAAAACCACCCCGGGTTCGTCATTTAAAACCATAGGGTTTTTGACCCTTTAGGCATGTGACTCATTTGTGCTGCAATTGCGTAATTGTCCCGACCCTTATGCATTTTCTACTACCAAGAGAAATACAAACATTTATTTACATTTTCACACTGATAAGCCTTTGATATTCCAAAAGTGTATCAAAAGATCATGGGTGTTTCTGTAGGCGCTACTCAAGCAGTAGCATTTGTATTTTTGGGGACAACTAGTAGCATTGAACCCCAAAATAGCAGAGAAAGAGCAGAGAGAGAACAAACATGGAGTAAGCGAGGCACGATCAGCAGAGACGTTTGCGAAACACCTGAGAAAGGGAAGGAAAAGAGAAAACAAGAGGTTTTCAACTTTGCCAGAGAGATCAATTTAGATTTGCATATGTCAGATTCCCAACAATTGCAATACTTTGTTGTACAGTGTGTACACCCTCTTCGACCTGAAGTATAGAGGTTGTATTATAGTTAACCCCGTGATTTTTTTCGTCATTTTTAACAATCAAATTGCCCTTATAAATTTAGGTCTATCCACAGGATAGTGGAGCGCTTTTTCCTTATCATGATATCCAAAGTAAGTACAAATATCACGCAACCTTCCCATTTATGACGTCACGACGGACAATACTCCTTTTTGAGTATGACAATACCGATGTAGGGTGGGGAAAAGTGATCATTTTGCTGGCCGCCAAAAAATCTTACGCTCTATATTAGGTGCAACTTTCGTGATTATACAATGGCCAAGCTAAACCAAGGCCCCTACTTCGTGTCCGCCCCATGTTGCATTTTTGCGGTCTTCGTCTTATTCTGTGTCCACACTAAAACTGTGGTTCCTCCAAATTATGATCCAGCCATACAATGGGTACCCAAAGTCTTTGTGCTCTTTATCTGACATCCGACCAAGGTACCCTCCTTCGCTTTGTGCCATTAATGGCTCACAGCAATGGGCATGACCAAGAGAGTCCCATTGTCTGTCGGTGCGTTCCACAACCACAGGTATTATCCTGATTTGCTTCCAGATAGCCCCACTTCTGCAAGGAAACCTTAGATCGGCCAGTTCCGGTTCTCAATCTGTTGAGGCATCGCCATTCAGCCCAGGAGGAGTCAGTTCCAGGTGGGAGATGCTCACAAGGTTCAATACCGATAGATGTTACTTGGTTGATGGCAATTCTTTCTTTCCACAAGGCGACTCTCTTGACCTCCTTAGAGACTATTTCAAGAGGTTGGACTTTGCTTAAGAAATTCTCTCTGGATTTAAGGCGGTGGCAGCAGGTATCTGTCCAGACATAGGGTGCTTCACATTAAATACTTGGCAGCTACGCTCTTGAATGCTCGCTACGCTTCGACGGATGTCTGGTGGAGCAATTCCTGCTAGGATGTATATGTTTTCCGTTGGTGTTGGAAGGAGGCATCCTGTGATAAGCCGGCAGGAGGCATTTAACGCTGAATCATTTTTTTTCTTGGCATGGGTTGATCTTTTCCATACAGGGCAGGCATACTCTGCACATGAGTAGCACAGGGCAAGTGCCGTCGATCTTAGGGTGTGTGGGCGAGCACCCCATCTTGTGCCGTGAGTTTGTTCAAGATGTTATTGCGTGGACATACTTTACTCTTCGTCTTCTCGATGTGGGTCTTATAAGCGAGACTGCGGTCCAAGGTAACTCCTAGGTAGACAGGGTTATCACAGTGCTCCAGTGGTGTTCCAGACCAGGTAACTTTAAGCTGACATTTGGCTTCACGGTGCGTAATGGAAGCACACGCCCCTGTGTCCCTTAGATGGTTTTCAAAAACCATAATAGGAGTGAGTTCATCAAGCTTTGGAGAGTCTCTCTTCAACAACTGTGAAGTCGGCATCTTGTGCGCTAATTCCCAGATTGTCTGCATAAATAAAACGACAGGTCCTGCACTCCTAGGTTGGTCGTTGGTATAGATGTTGAACAGGAGCGGTGCAAGCACACTCCCTTGTGGTAGACCATTCTTGAGCCTACGCCATCGGCTCTTCTTCGCTCCTAGCTGAACAAGAACATCCTGTTTGCCAGCAATCCTCGGATAAGCTCAGTCAAGCGAATGTCCTTGGTAATTTCCAGGATCTTATGGAGTAGGCATCTGTGATTAACAGTGTCGTACGCTGCTGATAGGTCGACGAACACAACTCCGGTTACCATACCCTTCTCGAAACCAGCCTCAATGTGTTGAGTTCGGTTGAGTACTTGGCTTGTTGTTGATTTTTGGGTAATATACTGAGGGCACATGTGGTGCAGTGGATCAGCGCTCGTCTCATAAGCATAAGGTTGTGGGTTCGAGCCCCGCTGTCGCCAATGTGTTGTGCACTTGGGCAAGGCACTTTACCACGCTTGCCTCTCTCCACCCAGGAGTATAAATGGGTACCGGCATAGCTGGGAATGCAAAACAGACTCGCTGTGCGGGAGGAGTGGCGAACCCCCCACAGCAACATTATATGAGAGAGTCTGGCCCAAACGCCAATGACAGAGAGATGGGCACTTCGCACTGCGGGCGCACCATTTGCATTTGCATATCTAACATATTGCTATCGTCTGACTGCTTAGATCATTACATTCAATTTGCTGCAAAGATCATGGTATATATCTGCTGTACCGTTAGGTGTATATTTTCACTGAAAACTAGTATAAATTCACCAAAACTGGTCCCACTATGGGCCGTGTATATTGGTCCCGTTACGGGTCACTTTCAGAATCCCTGGAACGAGCATGGGTTCCCAACGAAAATCCAAGATGGCATCCATAGTCAACATCGTTCAAATTGAGTCAAACTTTCATCCTTTTATCTCACACTTGCATTCTTGGCACTTAAAAGTGAACGCATAACGCTGTTAACAAAAACACTGCGTAATTAATGAAAACAGCAACAAAGACAATGGAACAGCTAGTAAACATGTTGTAATATGCAATATAAGCCTACTTTAACACTTTTACGTGTTCGGATATAGATGTTTTAAGCAATGATTGCTCGCGGATCATCGATTGCGGAAAAAGAGGATTACGACCAAAGGTTCGCTGTTGAATCGCTCCTTCTGTGCGGGTGAATTGAATATAAACAGATTTTAATTTCGGATGGTGGAAGTCGAGGCGCTCATCTTAGCTCTTTCTTCCATGATTAGAAACGACCTACAGTCGTTGAATCAAGTAGTCAGTTTTGCGCTCCTGTCCGCGGATTCACATTAACAATGAACGGCGTTCAGCTAAGAAAATCAGTGTCCAGAAGACAATTGACTGCAGAATAAATGTGACGATTTCAACCCACGAAATTCAGTCACAAGTATACCATCGATGCCCTGTTACCGTTTTCTACGTCCTCATCACCCATTAAACATACATTTGAAAAATAATTAACTTGATGCATGTATCAGTTTCTGGAGCCAGGGGTTGAATGCACCTTTCATAATATATGAAGGAACAGGACCTCGGTGACAAAATTTTGAGGTGTTGTAATCATCATCATCATCAGGCCCGTACAGTCGCAAGCGACTATGGATTAAGCGCCCAGATTGAGTCACAGGTTAGGTGACAGCGACGCCTTGTGGCTTGAAGAGGCCAATCCTAGTGTGGCAGTCTCTGCCAAAGGTGCTACATATATGGGACGTCACAGCTTGACTATCAAAGATCTGTGCAGCTTTCTTTTACCTCGCTGCTTCTCAAACTGGCTCGTAGTTGTTGTTCTCCAAGCTCAAGGGGTTGCTTCAACGTTTTCTACGCCAAAGGTGACGTTTGTCAGCAAGTTTCTCCTAGCACCCAATGTCGAGGGTTCAGGTTCACATATATCACGCTTACAAATATCCTTGTTGCGGAGCATGGGTCGACCACTTTCCTCTTGCCATTGTAATCTCAGCATACATGATATCTATCGGTAGACGTCCATCCTCCATTCGACGGAGATGGCCCAGCCATCGGAGTCTAAGAAATGTATAGATGGTGGGGAGTCCAATTCGAGTCATGAGCGCTGATTTGGTCATGCCAACGTCCTTCCAATTGACACCCAGAATGCGTCAAATACAGCGCAGATGGAAGCAGTTGAGTTTCTTCTTCTCATGCCTAGAGATGTAGTCCATGTCTCACACCATACAGGTATGTGCTGATGACAGGGCGTGTACACTTGCTGGCCGTTGTCTTAATGGACAGCTTCAGATTTCCCACACACGCGTGTAATCGCGGGCAAGAGTAGCTGCCGCTCCATGCGTTTGCCGATTTCTGCATCGAGAGACAGACTGTCACTGATGGTGGAACCCTAGGTAGGTGAAGTCCTGAACAACCTCAAACGTGTAATTGTCGATTGTGATGACAGGTGGTTCTTGAGCACTGGTCTTTGGGCAAGGACTTAGTCTTCTTCCAACTGATGACAAGTCCGAGGTCCTTACAGGCCTGTGCGAGCGCTCTATAGCATCTGAAGTTTCCGGCTTGGAATGTGACGAATGGCAGCAGCATCAGCAAACAACATGTCACTAATCACTACTGACTGACGTACCTTTGTCTTAGCTCTAAGCGTCGGTGCAGGATTAAGAGCCGACCCATCAGACTGGTGTGCATGTAGATGCCGTCTGTGGCTGTACCGAATGCTTTGCTTCAGAATTCTGAAAAGAATATCCCAAAGAGCGTTGGGGCCAACACACCATCCTTGTTTTTTTTTTGTTTTAACACCACTGCGATGTAAAACGGCTCTGTTAGGCTGCCGTCAAACTGTAGCATTGCTTTCATTCAGTGTGGAAAGAGCTGATGATGCTCAGAAGCCTTGCGCCCCTTTTTATGGCAGAACTACGTAACTCGAAATTTTGACTTTTTGAGAATAAAGTATTTTCTGGGCAATTTGGGGGGGGCGCTGCTTGCATTTCACAACGTCTTACATGCCAGAAATGCTTCCTTCTGGATAGCACATCCTAACCTCGTTGCTTTTTTTTTACCATTCTGCATATATTTTTCTGTCTCAAACTGCGTATCCTTAGTTACCGTGTCATTTTCTCCCACAAATCGCCTTATTATTTCCACATGGCCAAAACTACGTTAACTCAGAGATACGTAGTTTTGCATAAAAATATACTATGAGTGTCGTCTTTCTTTTTGCTATCCAATTCATGGGACTACAGATGCTCAGATCAAACTAACAACGCATACAGATCAAGCTAAAAATGTTTGTAGATAACACAATATCAGTAATTATATTTCTTTTGTAAAGTATCATTTTGTGTTCAGGCATTTGAAATATAGCATGTGGTATTTTGTGCGCATCACTTCTTTTTCTTGTGCCTAATTTATATGGCAAAACACTACGTAACTTGACAAATTATGTTGTAATTTTATCTTTTAAACATTAATTTTAATCATTAACCCTCAAATTGATGGACATCGAAAATGATATGATAATATATTAAATGTTTCAATTAGCACTTTTTAATGTATAAGAAAATGCAACGGCAACTTTAAAGGTAAATATCTCAAAAGGCCGATTTTTGAGATACGTAGTTTTGCCATGTAAGGCGCTTGGTGGGACAGCCCAATCCTTCTGGAGGATTTGGACAGTCCAGTCCTGATACCCAGGTCAAAGGCTTTGTTCAGGTCTATGAAAGCATGTAGAATTGCTTCTGTTTTTCTTGCACTTCTCCTGCTTCTTCCGTAAGTTGGTCGTATGGAGAAAGATCCATACGATCGTAGATGCTGCCAGCACGAAATCCGCCACTGAGACTCAGGATACACCCTTGAAGGACTTGAAGACGCATCAACGCAACACGGGCAAAATCTTTGCCGACAATACTAAGGAGAGAAAATACCCCTGTAATTGTTGGCAATCACTTCTACTTCTTTCACGTTGTTCTGTCGAGGTGATGATCTTTGAGTCGCGCATGTCCTGTGGTCCAGCTCCTTCCTCACCAACATTGACCGAGAACTTCATGTAAGTGGGTGAAGCAGAGAGCTTTTACAGCATGTGATCAAGTCTGGTGGTAGTCCATCATTCACCGGGGCTTTTTCCAGTGATATAGACTGTCGATGGCCATGTCAGAGTTCATCCGCTTGTAGGTACATCATCTAGGGCAGCCATTGTAGAAAGACTCTTGATCTTGTCAAGGGCTGAGGTTGTGGACATCCTTTTCTGTAGAATAGAGCTCAGAAAAGTGTCCCACCCAGCGCTCCATCTGCCTACTTCTGTCTGTGATGACTTCACCACTGGAATGCCTGCGTGGCGCTGTTTTTCAACTGAGATGGCCCTACAGCCTTCTTTATTCCCTCATATACATAGCTCCTGATGTTGCCCGTTTCAGAAGCGGTTTGTATTTCTTCGCCAGTTCCAGCCAGTATTCATTGCCACATGGCCTTCTGATGCCTTCCGCTTATTTCACTCTATCGCGTGAGCACGCTCAGGTTGTGTGTTGAAGGTGAACTATTATACGCCCTGAACGCTGCTCTTTTGGCTTCATAACCTGGGTTAGTAGCCTGACTTGGCCTCAAACCAAGTTCAGCGGCCGAAGCAAATCTTGTCCAGTCCCAGTCTTTTGTCAAGTAGTCGGTTTGAATCAGTAGTCGGAAATATGTGGGAGTGCGGATTTGCCAGAAGCGGACCTTTTGCGCACCAACAAACTTTTTTTTTCTGCTCGCTGCGCCCGCAGGTTACCAAAATTTTCAACCGTCGTCTCAATTCTGAAGCCGGGGTGGGGGTTTTGGGTGGGGTGGGGGGGGGGGGGGGGGGGGGGGTTCAGGGCGAGATGACATCATCGCATACGTTCAAAAAACGGCTTAACAACAGCAATGCGTAATACAATAGTAATAACCGGCTTTATTCATTTCATATACCAATGCAACACAACCTTACACAGCAACATTTAGGCAAGGCGACAAACTTTTTCATCACAAACGGACCTTCAATGATAAAAAGCGGACCTTCAACTCAAAAAGAGCGGACTCTTTGGTAATTTTTGGGGGGTGCGTCTTCACCCCCCCCCCTCCCCGGCCCTGCCCTTACCTTACTGTTTTTACTTTAAAATGTTCACCAGATAAATTTCACCGAACTTGTATCTTCTTCTTCGCCTTCTCCATTATTATATATTAGATTATTAGTTATTTTCAGTTATTTTATTAGTGTTTGAAAAAGGCTAAAAATTGGCCAGTTTAAAACCCAAATGGTACCGTTATGACTGGTAGAGTCAATCATTTCAAGGCTATATTTTGGTATTGATGAAAAGGGAAACAGTTATACCAAAAATGCCGATTCAAATTTACAGTGATTTTCAGACTTTTTCCCTTACAGATACAACTGCTAAAGCAGCATAACCCATTCCCGTGACAAAGACTCTGATTGATTGCGTAACATGTTACTAAAAAGAAAATCCTGAAAATTCAATGCACAATTTCAACGTGGGCGCTCAATAACTTTATCGTATTGTCATAATGGTACAATGCTTACAAAGTTGTCTGGTACGTCCAAATGAACAAAACGCAGCCATTTTGACGCAATGAGCCTGATTATAGGATGGTGCAGGTCATACCCGGTCAGTGTGTTGTATTTCTTCTTGAAGTATAGATCCAAATAGACGATACGTGCATCGTACTGAAAATGAAATTCTGATATTTGAAAGGTTCCATATTATTGAGAGAGGTGTAATTAAATTACGAAAAAAAAAGGGGAAAAACCTGTTACTTATACTGAAAATAAAACTAAAACAAATTCGAACCACGTGTCCATACTCAGCGAAAAAAAATTAATTTAGTTAGACCGAGCGAATTGCCGCATTCAATGTAGTAGTAGCAGGAGTAGCAGCAGTACAGCAGTACTAACATTAGCGGCAGTAGCAGAGTAGCAAAAGCAGTAGGCCTTGATATCAATAACAGCATCAGTATTTTCATGTCAGCCACAAACGCGGGAAAATTGTACATTCTGACTTTTTGGTGACCTATTCTACACTGTGTGGCTATGGAATTGAGTTTTGCTGACTGTTTAACTTATGACGCCATTCTGACGGAATTGCAGCATGTTGGTACTCACATGGTATCAATAGACTCATTTTGTATCGATAGCCTCATTTTGGTGTCAAATACTAGCGAGGGTTCCCCAAAGCAGTCCCTTAGTTTTACAAATCAAGCTTGTATATTCCTGCGTAGTGTAACTAGGCTGTTTTACCTTTCCTCTCCCGAAGGGGGTGGTTGCCACCCGTTAATCGATCATTTTGGGCATCACCCTGTACCTTACAACCGGGTGGTGTTTATTTTATCAATGACCTGTAGCGTACAATGTCAATGACAATTACATTCAATAGCGTGACACAGAAATGGGGGTTTTCGTTAGGGCGCAAAAAAAATACAAGGAGCTGGTAACCACCTGCCCCCTTCGGTAACGAGGGTAAACTCCTGTGCGGCAATAGTTACATAGAGATCTTCAGTGGCAAGAAGGATTTAACTCAATGAAGCATGATCACAATTAGAATTGCTTAGACATATCAATGCCTTTCCTATACAATTTAAACGCAAACTGGAATCGTGCACCGATCTGTAAAACTTTGCACATCAACTTCCTTACCTGGTTGGGTTTTGTTATTACAGTTCCGCTCTTTCCTGCTCTTCTCGATATCCTGTCCAGGAACTAGACAGATATTGATTAGACGTCCAATCCCCGTACACCATTCGTTAAGCGAGACATTTTTCCAAAAATTGCCGTCTGAGTATATGCGCCGGGTTCCGAATTATGTTTAGTTTGTCTAGGTGTTTTCCATTCACAATGTTATGTGGGTTAGCCACGACATGTACGAACGACTGCATGCTTCTGCATAACCGTGCATGGAACCGAAAACCACCATCATCGACACAAAGAGTGCGTGTCAGCCCACGCAAATAGTTTAATGTTAACTAAGCATATGGCAGATTTTTGGAAGAGCGCCCCCAATTTTCCAAAATGTGATATTTTTGCCAGATACGTTGTGATTTGTCCCCCCGAGGAAACAGATACTATGGGAGCCAGGACCACCCTCCTTTGCACCCCCCCCCCCCAGAACTAAACCAAAACCAATTTTTTTTAGGTTCCTTTATGACACCAAACATAATCAGGAAATGTTCCAAAATTTAAAAAAAAGTGGCCCCAAGGGGCTTTATTCAAGATGGCTCGTCCAATATGGCCGCCAAAATAGGGGTTTATTCACTAAAATAAATTAAACAAATCTAAAAAACTTAATTGGCAGAAAAATCAATGGGATCAACATATTAGATCATGATTAAACGTAATCTGTGCTAAATATTTCATTCACATGTTTTAAATTCAAAGGGCGTCCAAAATGGCCGCCAGAATAGCGTTTTTTCACTAAAACGTTTAAAAACAGTTATTAAGAACGGGAATTGTCAAGAAGATACAATGAGATGAAAGTCTTAGGTGATCTGATTCATCTGTGTCTTAAATAGTTTCATTCACCTATTTAAAATCAAGATGGCGGCCCAAATGGCTGCCGAAATAGAGTTTTTTTACTAAAATGCATTAAAAACAAGATGGTAATAAACGTAATTGTCAGAGGTTTCTGAAATAGTTTCAGATGACTAAGGAATACATCTTGTACCTAAATAATTTTTTTAATTCAAGATTTTGAAATATAAAGTGGACTTCACAAATGGCTGCAAAATGGAGCAAAATGGCCGCCAGTGGACTTTTCCCATTACGATGCGTCACAGCAACAAACGTACATATGACTATAACAAGTTTAGGTTTACATTTCCAGTTTTATATAATAGCTTGTACTTGGGTAGTTTCTTGTCAGAAACAGGTTTTTGAGCTGATTTTATCCAATTGAGGTACATGTGGTCAAATAACAGATTCTTGCATAAATGTGGGGCCCTGGAACTTTAAGGCTAAAATGGGAGTCTGTCCTCCCACGGAAAATCGGCCTTGAAAACGAGGGTCTTTGGGCGGCAACATCCCCATAACCACCTTTAATGTGAGTGAAAACCCCTTGTTCCCTACACCTACAGTAGCTTATTTTTTTTTTTTGTAACAATCAAGTTTTTGAGTCAGAAATAATGTACTCGCCCGCCAGGAAATCGCCTGCCCTGATAGCAAAAGAATGTTGGCATTTCATAATATTGTTTTAACCAACATCAAACATGGCCATTCACAGCATTTTGTAGATTACAACCCATAGATGGCGTTTCGTCCAAACCTACCAATTATCAACAACCATCACCTGTCAGAGCATAAACCTGCCCCTCATGAATGGAAGATGTTTTGTCAAACGCATCCCCAAGGAGGCTGCAAACCGTTCCCACGGATCCATCGGGGTAGGGGGGTTGGTGCGTTTACAAGTTTATACCAGGACCCCTTGGACCGGCTAGAAACCCACTACAAATGGCATCAACACCAACATCAACCAGCCATCGGGGGACAATCAAGGCGATGTGATTTTTTTTATTAAAATAATTTTTAAAAACCAAATGTAAAACTTAATTGTGTCGAGATTTTTCAATTTCAATGAAAGATTCAGATGATAACTAATACACATGGTGCCTAATAATTTAATTCGCGTTTTAAATAGAAAATGGAATTCAAATGGGCCGCAATGGAACAAAAATATGGCCGCCAAGTGGGGGGGGGACTTTTCTCCATTAAAATGCCTCCCAAACACCAAACATACTTTAAGCAAAAGAATGGGTATCCATATTGTTCAATCAATGACCACGGTTACAAAACTATTCACACCATTTGCAGAATTACAAGACCCACAGGAAAAAATATCAACAACCATCACCTGGCAGAGCAAAAACCTGCCCTCATGATGGAGGATTTTTGTCAATACATTCCAAAATTAACTAAACCGTTCAATGAATATCATAGATTGTTACGGTTAAAAGAATACCCCTGTAATGCCTGCAGACGGCACGTCCGATTTTTTTTATTTATATAAATCTTCCCCCTGTTACTCTGATTCCTGTCAAAGGTGTCCAGGCTGTAAGTGTTGACGACCACCTATTGTCTATATTTTGCTATAATAGGAGAAGGAACCTTTGCCGTCCTGTTTACTTACATTTTTCTTGCTGTTTCTAAAGATCCCCGAGTTTGTGTTTGTTCTCTTACCCAAGTTGTTTGTTTTCCCTTTATTTAACAGTTAAATAACATTGAGTACGAGAAAAGGAACTTGCCCCCCCCCACGCCCCCGCGACCCCCCTGCACGGAGAAGCAAAATAATGTGCATCCTTATGTTGCCAATACCAAACATTGCCCATTCACAGCGTTTAACAGAATTACAATACCCCTCGGCTACAATTTGTCCAATCTACAAATATCAGAGACCTTCACCCGGCTGATCATTAACCTGCCCTCAATGTTTTTTCACGCATTCAAAAGGTAGCTACAATTTATTCCCACATCCATGGATACCCTTCGTGGTGCTATTGAATTACCAAAAACCTTAACCGTCTTGCCATCGCGTTCATCCACACTCAAAACAACAGAGGAATTATATTCAACTCAGACTGCGTCTTCTGCAACCATAACTCAAGCTGACGGCCGCACAACTCAGGGATACAGTTTCCTTTGACGCATGGTTTAGCATGAATATTGAAAATGCAATCTGGGTTTAAGATAATGTCATCATCATCACATTGTCCTGAGGTGATAACACCGATGGCTGGTTGATGTTTGTGTTTGATGCCCATTTATAGTGGCGCTAGAAGGTCAAGGTCCCTGGTAAACGTCTAAAAGCACCCCATGGTATTCTTGGAACGGTTGTAGCCTCTTTTGGAATGCGTTGACAAACATCCACCATCATGAGGGCAGGTTTAATGCTTTGCAAAAGGTGAAGGTTGTTGATATTTTGTAGTTTTGGTACGAACGCATCTATGGGTCTTGTAATAATGCCTATTCCTGTGAATGGGCCCTGTTTTGATGTTGGTAACACTACAAATAACACATTTCTTATTCAGTGGCAGGCAATTCCTGAAAGGGCGAGTACCGTATCTTTGAAGTGACTAAAAATGCTGTTTAAATAAGCTAACTCCTAGAACCCCCCGGAGTTATTCACATTGAAAGGTGGTAATGGGTATGTGCTGCCCTAGACCCTCGGTTTTTTTTCTGTAGATATGTTCACTGTAAAATGATTTCCTTGTTAGAGTCCATGTGTATTTTTGTTGCTCGTGACGCATTGTAGTGGAAAACGTCCACTTGGCGGCCATTTTGGCTCAATTTTGCGGCCTTTTGAATTTCACTTTATATTTCAAACGTGAAAAAATTACTTAGGTACAGATGTAATCTTATCATCTGAAACTCATTGAAACCCTTCTCGACAATTACGTTCATATATACCGCTTGTTTTTAATGCAATTTTAGTAAAAAAAAAAACTCTATTTCGGCAGCCATTTTTGACGCCATCTTGCATTTAAAATATGTGAATGAATTATTTATGCACCGCATGGTATCTTAAATCACCTAAGGACGTTTCCTCTCAGTGGATCTTCTTCTTTGACAATTACGTGTCTTATACATTGTTTTTAATACGTTTTAGTGAAGAAATCTATTCTGGCGGCCATTTTGACGCCATTTTGAAATTTTAAAACATGTGAATGAAATTATTAGGCACAGATATGTTAATTACTGATTTCTAATAAATGGTTGATCCCGTTGAATTTTCTTGACAATTAAGTTTTTTATATCTTGTTTTCAATTCATTTTAGTGAAAAACCCTATTTTTGTTTGGCGGCCATATTGGACGCCATCTTGACTAAACCCCCTTGGGGCCACTTTTAAATTTTGAGACATCCTGATTATGTTTTTGGGGTCATAAAATGAACCTGAAAATGGTTTTGGTTTAGTTCTGGCGGGTGCAAAGGAGGTGGTCCTAGCTCCCCTAGTATAACCTGCGAACGAGAATGCCGAAGAAAATGGGCGTAGTTATCATAAAATAAGCGATTTTGTAATAATAATATTGGATCCCAGATTGGTACTTAACGGCAGAGATGGCAATCTACGTTTATGTTCCGTCCCTGATGAAATAGTGCCACCCTTGAGAAAATAACCTCTATACCTTGATTTTGCCTGAACCAAAAAACACTAAAAGGATGAGGCGTAGACACGTACATGGCGCATTTTCCTGGCTATTTTAACTTTGGAAGGCCGTTTCCAGCAAGACGTTGAATTATTAAATAGGACCCGATAATAACTATTCTAATTACAAAATTCCTTGCGTTTGGTGAGACACAGACATTTGCGAGCTTACCATTCACGGTATGGTTACTAGCCAGTTACCAATGAACCGTGTAAAAAATCTCAATTTTTTTTTTTGAAAAATTGGGACACTCTCACAAACATGTGCTAATATTACAATTGCTTTAACAAAATGCCTCCTACATGCGAATAGCCTGGTCCGAGTGTCCCAGATTTATCGAAAGTGTTGAGAGTTTGATAGTTCCAAACCTCGTTATTTTCTCGTTTAATTTCTGAGTTTACGAAGCTTTATTTGGCTAAAGAATGTCGGGTTGGATGTTAGGAGCGAAAACATGCCTGCCCTTTTGATCGACTAATCCATCATCCCACATCCCAACCATCTTTTTTGGAGAAAAAATGAGAACAACTCGCCCAACAAGCTTTCATCACAGGGATCTGCTCAGAAGCCAATGGAAGTCATTAATAAACTCCGGAAAAGAGAAGAAAATAAAAATTGGTCACGTTAAAAATCCCCTGGGTCGATCTCCCGCCAATTGAAGGGTTTGGTCCGATTGTGATGATCTGGGAATAGATTAGCCCTGTTTGGGAGCCACTGGAATCATTAAAAATGCCCAGGGTTTCCTCACGATGATATGAAGGGAAATGCCGAACGAGTTCGACCCTTAGACGCGTCAGATCACAATATCCTGTAAAATGACTAGAAAAACAACAGTTACATGATCTTGTTAGCCAATGGAGACCAGATGTGAACACCAAAACGTGCCAAGGGTTATACGCGAATCCAGCTTCAACTTGAGACTTGAGTTGCAACTTAGAACCAAAAAGCTGGACCGGAACCGATTCCCAATGCTCCATGTAAGAATGAACCCTGGATGAAAACACGCGATTCTCCTGCAAAGGCTTTATCCTATCTGTCCTTCAAACTTGTTTCCAGACCACATCATTTCGACTCTTCCTCATCTTGTTCTACTTCAAATTCGCTGACTCGTTGATGGTTCTCTTGCAATTGCCTCACTCTACCATCAACTCCAACGCAGTGGCCGAATTTTTAAGGAAAAGGGCCTGTTAGCATATAAGGTGGGCCCCTTTTCCACAGCGTCAAGACGCAACGTCAATACGCCCTAAGTGCGACTAAGGTGTGTCCGAGGGGGGGCCCTGAGAGCTATATTTTTAGGGGGGCCCTGTCAGCAGCTGTCGACACTGCTGACTCTTACTCCGCCACTGCTCCACCAACGCCTTTCTTCTCCGAATAAAGCCCAACACAAATATAATACCACACTTAGATAGCGCAAACACAACAATGCTTTCTCATTCCGCAACGCAATTATTATTATGCCTACCATCAAGGAAATCGTCAGACTCATGCATGTCGCAATCAAATTTAAGGTGTGCTTAGCTGGCCAATTACACACTACCTATCACTTAGATTTGAATAATCCCCCTCACAACAGCTCCCCATATTTTACGCTGGGTCAAATGAAATTGAGATTAAATCTTGTGCCCAGGGACACAAACCACGTTTGACTTCAGCGGAGCTTGACATCACGCACTTAGGACCATGGGAGTCCCTGCGTCTAATTAAATAGCCCCGCTATGAGACGATTCGAAAAAATGTGGTCCTGGAACACAAGTTGCGGACGGGATAACACCCTCTGTCTATTGTACTTGTAGTAGAGGCTTATTGTGACACATGTCCTATAACCTTGAACAAAGTCAGAATAAAGGGCTTTTTATATTCTGGTAGGCCTATAAATGAATGATTATGAGAAAATCTACCTGGCCTTCCTTGGTTGCTGCTGCTGCTGCGTTGGGTCAGATATCCAAGGTCAAAGGTCAACTACCTTTATAAGGCATGTGATGGGTCATAAAACTGCTTCAGCCAATTGGTCTAGAAGCAAAAGAGTGGTGTCTATACCCAGGTTGTGGGGGTCAATAAAACACAATACACATATTTTTGAGGCTTACAAATGCAGCCGTCATTGCATGTTTAGCATAGAAAGCACTTTAAAATCAGAATATTTGCATTTTTTTTTTTTTTTTTTTTTTTTAACTTTTTATTCCAAATGTTTTTATAAACAAAAAACATTGACCATAATCTATAAATATGAAAACCAGCTACAATTTGTTTGTTACAATCAGTGAATGATTGGACAGCTCTTCGAACCGATAGTCATGGTGTTTAAATAGTGTGATACTAGTGATGGACACTTGCCACAAATTTCATTTGGGCCCCATCAGACCCCCTAATTACCACTGTTTTAAAAATAGGGCACCTTCTGAAATAGTCGGGACAGGGCTCGCAACCATATATCACAGACCGCGTCAGTGTTACTGTGATTCCACCCTACTCCGCAAAATATTTCTCACAAAAAAAAAGAAAACTCTTCCCAAAATGACACTCTTGTCGGTAGAGCTAAACACCTTGCGGGAGGGGCCATATAGGTCGTGGAATGTAGGTATTCGTACTCAAGTGTATTGCAACCCTCACTCCTGATATAGGAAACGCACCTGCGTTAGTGCTAGCTACCGTCCACAACCTTACTTTTACGTATAATACCACTGGCTCAACTGTTGGCGGAAGAAGGTCGCAGAAAGAATTTAGGTAGTCAACGCCAACGCAACCCCTTGAACGCCACCCGGTACTCGCCTATCCTTCCTCCCTTTTCAATGTTCTACTAGGTCCACCCGCCCAGAGAGTTTGGACGGCAACACCTCTCCGCTTGACTAACACATTCTTCAAATAGGCTTGTTTGGAAGGAAGAAGAACTCTCCCCGACTTTGTCCCAAAAAATGCCCCAGAGGAGCTTAAACCCGATATCATATTCCCCTAACCAAGAAGCCTGTCAACCAATATGGTGGTTTGTGTGTGCGTTTCGATTATGAGGAAATCCCCCACCTCTGGCTCATGTGTCCCTGTGCTGCAGGCCCATGCGGTGGCCACAGAGATTATAGGCTAGCTAACTGGGCCCTCAAACCTCTTGAGTGGGGCCTTCAAATCCTGGTGCGTGTGGCAGGAAGCACCGTTTAGGGGAAGAGTCTATTCTTCGCCCAAGCCCTGGTGTGGAAATCGTAGACCTCCTTTCGCTCAAAGGGGTGTGGGCCCTCGTCCGTAAACAAGGCATGTAATCGGGCCTATCTGAACCCTTATAGCCCAGGAAGTTCCAGAAAACTAAGCTCCGGTTTTTGGTTCAAACTCTTCTTGATGCCAAGAATTGCAAGACCATGGCAAATCCCACTCCGGACAGGACCGCGAAACCGATGAACGCGACCCCTTAACATACTCTTTAACCAGATTGACAAAGGGGGACTGAAGCAAACCTTCCATGCCATCATCGGATCCTTTAAGGTTCTTGGTCCCTGTGGGCCGTTCTTGACTTCGGACATCAGACACTATCACACCAACCTTGAAGACGTCCTTGGAAATTGGGCCAAGTTGGGTCTTCAATTAATAGAAATTGATCAAACTCTCTTATCGTTCACAATGCTAGTAAACGGCGGACAGATAATCCTGGAAGATACACTGGTAGACTTGCCTGGACATTGTGTGCGGAGCCTGTGGAATAGTGCACTCCGAACGAACGCGTCGGGGTGAACTCTTACTATGTCCCCTCACTTGGGGAATCATTGCGACTCTGATAAGCGATGATCAAGCAAACTATCATCCCTGAGCGGCCGGCCGACCATGGCCGGTCGCTGTCCGACTGGCCGGGGATCGACGATCCGGCATTTCAAATCTTAATGTGCCGCAAGCGGACGAATCCTGACTGCAACGGTCCACCCCGAAGATTGTGAGCAAACGGGCCAAGATGAGAACTCCACCGACAGCCTCGTGACCTTTAGCTGTGTCTGGGATTTGAGACTACCTACCTGGGAAGACTGTCCCCCAACCATTGGTCCCACTCCCGGAAGACATTTCCCTGCATAGGCTGGGACTGATAGCACGCCTTCCTTGTTTATGTTCTCAAAACCACCGTCATAGTTGGTCACAGTGGACCACGATAACCCCGTTCACCCTGACTAGGGGAGCCAGCGCCTCAACGTCCAGAAAGACGGCTAATCACTCAAGGACGTTTATGTGGTGACAAGCCTGGGAGGCTGGTCAGGCCCGCCCCAAAATAGGAGGTGACTCCCCACCCCAACTTAAATGCATCCATCTTCATGGTGTTTTTGGATGGCATAGGTCCGGCTAAATGGGAAGTCCTTGATGGCCCATATGAGATGAAAGGTCGACCTAACCGTCATCCGACCACCTAAAACACTTAAATCTGCCATTTGAAGACAAATCTTGACACCTAACATATTCGGGATTTTCAGTATGATGCCAAGGTGAAAGTTTACATATGGGCGCTTTGAATCAGAATATTTGCATGTTTTCGGAATTATATTAGCCAATTTGGCAGTCAGTGCAAATGTTAACTAAGCAAAAACATTGACCATAATCTATATAATAATGAAAACAGCTACAATATTGTTGTAAAATCAGTGAATATTGGACAGCTCTTCGAACCGATGAGTCATGTGTGATTTAATAGTGTGATACTAGTGATGGACACTTGCACAAAATTTCATTTGGGCCCCATCAGAAACCTAATTACCACTGTTAAAAATAGGGCAACTTCTGAAATAGTCGGGACAGGGCTCGCACCATATATCACAGACCGCGTCAGTGTTACTGTGATTCACCCTTACTCCGCAAAATATTTCTCATAAAAACACAGACAAAAACTTCCAATGACATTCTTGTAGGTAGATACTAACACCTTGCGGGAGGGGCATATAGGTCGTGGAATGTAGGTATCGTACTTCAAGTGTATTGCACCCTCACTCCTGATAGGGAAACGCACTGCGCTAGTGCTAGCTACCGTCCACAACCTTACTTTTGCACAGAATACCACTGGCTCAACTGTTGGCGGAAGAAGGTCGCAGAACAGAATTAGGTAGTCGACGCCAACGCAACCCCTTTGAACGCCAACCCGGTACTCGGCTAATACTCCTTTTTCAAGGTGCTACTAGGTCAACCCTCCAAGAGAGTTTGGACGGCAACACCTCTCCGCTTGACTAACACATTCTTCAAATAGGCTTGTTGGAAGGAAGAAGAACTCCCACCGACTTTGTCCAAAATGAATGCCCAGGAGGAAGCTTAAACCCGAGTATCATATTCCCTAACCAAGAAGCCTGTCAACCAATCATGGTGTTTTTGTGTGCGTTTCAGATGACTGAGGAAATCCCTCTGGCTCATGTGTCCCTTGCTGCAGGCCCATGCGGTGGCACAGAGGTAGAGGGCTAGCTAACTGGGCATCAAGACCTCTGAGTGGCCTGCAACTCTGGTGCGATGTGGCAGAAGCACCGGTTTAGGGGAAAGAGTCTGATTCTTCGCGGCCGGCGGCCATGGCGTCGCGTCCGACTGTCCGGGGATCGATCCGAATTCAAATCTTAATGTGCCGCAAGCGGACGAATCCTGACTGCAACGAACAGGTGCATGTGTGGACGGTCCACCCTCTGGAAGATTGTGCAGCAAACTGCCAGGAGGAGACTCCACCGACAGCCCTCATGACCTTTAGCTGTGTCTGGGATTAGGGACTCTCCTGGGAGACTGTCCGCCAAACCATTGTCCACTCCCGGAAGAATTTCCCTGCATAGGCTGGGACTGATAGCACGCCTTCCTTGTTTATGTATGTCAAAACCACCGCCATATTGTCACAGTGGACCACAATTACCTTCACCCTGACCAAGGGGAGCCAGCGCCTCAACGCCAGAAAGACGGCGATTTTTTTTTTTTTTTTTTTTCATCGTCAGGGTGTTTGAGGGCATAGGTAGGCTAAATGGGAGTCCTTGAATGGCATCATATGAGTGAAGGTCTGAGCTAACCGTCATCCGACCACCTAAAACACTTAAATCTGCCATCTTGAAGACATCTTGAAAACCTACTATTCGGGGATTTTCCAGTATGATGCAAGTTAAAGTTTGCAATATGGGCGATTTGATTTCCCATGCCATTATTATGAACCATTTCTATGGATAATTTGAAATGCCAGATGATTTCATGAGTGTGAAATCCAGCGATGATAGCTATTTTTAGGTATTGGGAAAAACTAGTTTTAAAATATTATAAAAAAAATATAGTTGCTTAAGGCTGTAGGCCAGTAGTTTATTGGATCTTAAGCGATGGTAGTGATCAGTGCAGTACCAGGATCAATTGATATTTTAGATACCTCATAAGATTGCAAGCTATTTTGTCAGTTTCATCTTTGAAGCCAACAGAGCTTCAGTTTTGTAATCATAAACTGATCCTGTTTGTGGTCCTGAAAGTGAACATCTGCGACAGGCGAATATTTTGGATATTCTGAATTAATAAACTGCTAAAAACAGTGTGTCATTAAGGGACTGACTTACAGAATCCTGTCGTCTTGAACTGTTGGACAACATTGAAAAAGGATTTCCCGAATATTCCCATGGATTATTGGATTCCATTGCTAAAAAAGGAATGTGGGAAAGATTTGAGGTAGATATGGAAGATATTCGCGGCTTATTCATTAATTTTTACCCCATTCCAATGGGATTTACACAGTTATGGTAGGTTTTCAGTTCAATTTTTTTGTCTGAATATGGTGACAAATCCTTCTGACCTTTGCTTCACAAGAATAAATTGGGGATAATCAGATTCAGTGGATTCGATGATAAATCAGTGCATGAAGTATATTAGTAAATGTATCAGATTATTAATTTTAAACATTGATTACATTCAAAACGTCAATCATCACCTGAGACAGATAGTGAAAGCAAGATCCCTTTTCAATAACTTTGTTCTCTCTGTTTTAGCTTCCAGTAGATCAAGTCCATTGTCATAAACATGGAATAACTTTGGAGACAATTCTTCAATTTCAAATGTAAAAATCGATAATGATGGAAGAACTAAGAAAACAGACATTATTATGATTTTTTTCCTAAGCTCAAGAAGCCCATTTATAACGTTTAACGTTAGAGCTCATAACGTTTATAAAGTTTTGAAACTGAACTGAATGACTTTGTGGACGGGTAAGAACAATATGAACGTTTCTTTACAACAGTGTTATTGTGCAATATTGTTATGTATTTTTGTAAAATTGAAGCCTTTTGCAATTCAACATAACATTATTATATTTTCCTTTGCCAATATTATAGAATATACAAAATCATCTGTTTGTGAGTTATTGACAAAATAGGTTGAGAAGATCATTGCGTTTTGAAGATATGTCTAAAATTGCCAATTACATCCAAGGAACCATATCAAAAATCATTTGATATAAAATGCTTGCCAAATTCGTTTTAAGCAGCCAAAAACCCAATATAATCTATGATGAGGTTTTTAGAACATTATTTTAGAACATTATTATTGTTTTGAAAAGAAAAGAAAAATGTTTCGTTATTACTTTTAACATGCAAGTTCCACATTAAACTACTTTTAGGAAGAATATCATTGGCAATATAAGTGAGTTATCTATTCATTTACACAAAATGTGGTTTACTTTGTAAACTCCCTTGGAATGGGAGAAAAATGTGAAGGTGTACAAAACCTTTCATATCTGCTTTATTTTTCCCAGCTATTTCTTGTTTATACCTTGGGAATGAAATGGATATGAAGGCTCAAATGTCATGACGACAATTAGAAAAAAATACGGCCATTCATCTTATACCAAAATTCTAATCTATCTTATCTATCAAAAAGGCTTATTGTACATAATTAGTGGGGTTTGTAATGTGTTTGGTGTTTAGTTAATAAAGGTTCTTAGTCGACTTCAAAATCCTGGGCGGGTTCTTTCAAGTGGGTATGACTTAAACAATGCTTAGTCCATCCAGGTGCTTTTAATTATGGCTATGATGGTTATTAATTATTAAGCTGACAATACTCTAACCGGTAGTTGATGACCATTGATTGCTGCGGGCAATAAAGTACGACGAACCGCTTCTGGCTTGCTTCAGTGAGCCAAAACATTCCCGGTTTTAATGCTTACCATCTCCTCACTAGGATACCAGTAAAATTTAAAACATGTACGAACTGCCGAGGTTATGATAGCGAGTCACTACCATAATGGGAATTACCTTCGATCTCTTTCGTTGGAATCCTACCATTCACTGCACAGTCACAGTACAGGCGAACCGTTTATTTTTTTCTCGTATTTTGTTGTGAGGTGCAATGGTTATAACAACCTCTATTGTCCATGGTCAACTTGTCAATGAAATGGTTGCACTCGATGTATTGATATTTAAACAATAGACCGTATTCAATAGCCAGCCATGTTGGTGGACAAGATAGACGCATTCCAATACTACAATGCATTCACCTGTCAATGATCCCTGTGCAATCGATAAACATGGATCGATTGAGAGCTTAGTGTATCGTAGTCCTGGAATGTATGCATCTTGTCCACCAACATGACTGGTGGCTGACGTCATATTGAATTGAGTTGCCTCTTAGTTCGCAACTATAGTAGATTCAACCCATTGTGTCACCGGAGGAAAAGTTTTGGACAGCTTCAATTAGTTGGGAAAGGAGGCAGAAAAAGAAAATATGTGGCTCGAGTCACCTGTTTCATGAACAAACTAAGATAATCTGGAATTTCATGATGACATCGTTTTTACATAGAGAGTGCAAAGACTTTTGTGTTCTCTGGTATCCAAAACACGGGCGCTCAAAAATCAGCAACATTCAACTCACCTGTTACATTGAATACCTATATACTACACTGAAGCAAATGCGATTAGTCAGAATGTTAACTATAAATGGCTTAGACCGTTGACTTGAATGCTTTCATTAAGCATAGAATTGATTTTTCTCTGCTCTCGGCCCGGACTAGTTTCAATAGATTTAGCGTGGAATTTTAATTTCCACCCACTGCACATGCCCCTCATTCAATGCCCATACCTTCAGAAAAGTACTAGAGGTGACACGATGGGTTGAATCTACTATAATGCATTACGCTATTCACGTCCAGTCAGCAAGCAGCCATGTGGAAAGTCGTGGCTTTTCTTACCCTTAATAAAATGGCTGAACTTTCATTTGGACCAACGTGACACAAAGTTTCGACAAAGAGAATGATACATTTAACACATAGAGATGATGTAACATATGCCGCGGTTTTGATACTCAATATATTGTGTCGACTAAAATTACTGGAATAAACAAAATCTCTATTTTGTTTTATTTTATTTCTTGTAAAGCGATGGTTTTTAACCCTCGTCCAACCAAGGGTTTTTGTACTATGTTCACGACCAAGGTGGTGGTTACCCCACCCCCTGATTATTTCGTAATTAAGCGACAAAAATCATCTTGTTTGGTATCGTGTGTAGCTACATATGCCTTTTCTTCAAATCAAGTACAAACATATCAAGTTTTAGCAATATGACGTCATAGTGACGTCATAACTGAGAGCTTATTTTTACGCAAATATGTAAGCAAATCGCCAAAATCGAGGGTTTTTAGACCGTTTTTGCCATTCATGCAAGTAAAATTGGTATTTATTTGGCAATGATGGGTGCCAAAGTAATCATACACATGTTATTACTCTAAATAATAAGAAAAATACAAGTATTTGCTTAGAGTAGCATCATACTTACATAAAGTAACTTTTTTTAGCATTTTACACAGTAGCGTATAGGGAAGTGGCAACCACCCCTGTATTTTCCGACTTTTACGGGACGCCCTGACCTCCCTGAAGGTGGTACCTCCATTTTTTTCGCTAAAATTACCGCAAAGGATCAAGTTACAATTACATAAAAGCCTTAGATCATATTCGTTTGCGTTTTTGTGCGACAGGTGATAATCCATTGGTAACCACCCCCCCCCCCGTTTTTTTTTTTTTTTTTTTTTTTAGTAAAACTAAAAGAAAGACGGGCCCTGGACGGTACCTGCTTTTAGTCTGAATTTGATCTCAAATCTAGTAAAAAGGTCCAGAAATTGTTTTTCCAAGGCTATGGAACTAAATTGAGTAATTTTGGGCGGATAATTCTATCTTGAATTACCTGATAATGTCGTATTTCCAATACTGTGGAACATATAACGTTTTTGGGAAGTAGTCCTATCTTAGACCACCTTGAAAGTGATTGTTGAATAAAATCACTCGGAGCTGTTCTGATCATCCCACGTCTTTGGATGAAAGTGAAAAGAATTTAAAATGTATTAGTCCTCTGTCTAGAGAACATTTGGTAAACGTGATTGAAACTAAATTTCCCTGGCAATTTAAAGAGACACTGGCACATTTGAATAATAGTGCGCCCTCAAGATTTTTCAAAATCGATATTTTTGCATGGTTGTAAGGCTTTATATACAAAAGCCCTCACCCGAAATGATTAAGACCAAATCAGCTTCCTTATGGGTAAACAGAACGATTTTATAATTTCGCGTCGCCGGCGACGCTAAATTCAGCAGACGACGAAAATGGCGTTTAACACAATACACGCACGCCGTATGAATATTTCCCACGCTATGCACACTGTTTGATCGGTCTATAACCTTTGTGGATTTAATATCAGTACGAGTCAAAAATATTCATGTAATATACACATTTGTTGATTAAAGTTATGGAAAACTTAATAAAAGTTGGCCTACAAATTACCTGGATGTCTTTATCGTCATGTTAATGTCCCTATCTGTTTTGGGGTATGTTATTTTTATGTGTAAAATATATCTCTGTTCTTCCAATGGCCTAGACTATCATTTGAGAGCAAATTGAAGATATTTCATATTTTGTGAAAATGTGCCAGTGCCGCTTTAAGGGATGATAGCCCTACTCGGATAAAAGGGCGCGGGAAAGACGTTTACTTAACGTTTCCCTAAAAGGTTGATTCATGCTGAACTAGCATGAAATGCATAGCATGCAGCTAGCAAGACGTACGTTTCTGAACTTCTTCTCAGGGTTCTTCATCAGTTGCACTGCTGAGGTCAGGATCTCTCCCGACCCATGCTTAAAATTAAAGCATAGACCCCAAAACGGACTTATACCTCAGTTTGACTGTTGCCAACTGGATTGTTACATTTTAGAGTGCAAACCCAAAATTCGTGTTTGCACCTCGGTTAGCGGACTAGCTACCCGGAAAACGTTATAAAGCCCAGTTGCGGATGCCCGCTCTGTGCCTCGGTTAGACTTTTGTTTTAATCTCCCAAAATATTTTGTGAAAAGAGCAATTTCATTTTTTACCAAATTTATGCTAATTTATGCTAATTTTGGCACAAAAAACCTTACAAACATATCAACAAATGTAGCTACGACATTTTCCACTGAATATTACGCCCAGTACCTAATTAATTTACAAAAGTAAGTGAATACGCATAACTTAACATATATTTCAAGTATAAGGCTCAATCTATTGCAGAGTTATTAGGCTAATTAGGCCTAATTAGGTGTAGATACGACTTTGTTGCACTCAAAACTGAATTTCCCGCGTCGTGCAAGAAGTCGTAACTGGTAGATACGACTTTGTTGCATGACGCGGGAAATCATGTGTAGTTACGCCATTTCAATTAGCCAACTACTTCTTAATTTATAGTCAACTTAAGTGGGAATTTGAAATATTTATAAGATATTTAAAAAAATAAATACATTTTTATCATGTGTAGGAATTATTTTCATTTGAAAAGTCACAAAAGAATGAAACACAAAAATGCTTCTTCTGTAAAATCATGAAAATGCAGATACGACTTTGTTGCACTCACATGACGAAAGGTCATCCAGAAGTCAATTTGCATAGAAATGCCATATGGCCAACAAATTTGGTCAAAAGGACCACTGGCCTGATCACAGAACAAATCTGAGGTCAGCGGACACACACATTGGTCAAAGGTCACCCCGTGGAAATGCACTGGTAAATTAAATTAATAAAGGGATACACATGCGAAGATTTTAACCGGCAAATTGCACACAAACGTTTAAAAAAAATATTTAAAATGGATTAAAAAACGTGGGCCTACCGCCCCTTAATAAAGTGACATGAAGTAATAATCTAGAGTGTTATTGACATTATTATCGAGGTAAAGTAATAAAAGAGTGTTATTGACATTACTATCGAGGTAAAGTAATAAAATGTATCTTTGCCCGGTCAAACGAATGAGACCAAAACATAATTTGGATATGGATTGTATAGCTGGTTGCTTTGATAAAGACAATTGATCAAAACTTTCTGTTGCCGACAAGAGCATGACTTCAGTCCCAGTGTACGGTGTTTGGCAGTGCATTGATGTAAGAAAAGTCCTTGAGCACGTAAATCACATAACAAAAGGGTTTGCACGAATTAAAATGTTAAATGTGCTGCGTTGGTTTTTTTCTATGGTTTCTATTATATTACGTCATATTACGTCAAACAATTTTCTGAGCAGAAAATAAACTAAACTGGTCCTCTGCCATTTCGACATGAATGAAAGCTTGAACTTCAATTGCAGTAAGTAGTAAAAATAGCCTTAATTTTTGACAGATTCATTGCCTGGTGAAACGAATGGTTAACTGACTCATACTCCTGAAAAGTTTCAAAAATAATAAATTATTTAACTGGACCTAAATCCATCACTGAAAAAGGGAATAGTCAAATTGGGTGAACATATTCGTAAAATACACAGGTTTCTACTCGCCTCCTTCGCACCGTGTGGCAGGAGATATGGTCCTCCGTGACTCGAAGTCAGCACTCGATTCAGTTGACTCTTTATGCAACATTATGGTAGATTTCCAAATTAAGTGAGACTCCATAAATATTTCGATAGGGTGATATTGATATGGGGTTCAAACCCCGGTCAAGCGGAGACCAAACCTTTGTTGCCATACAAAACATATTGTGGTCCATGGTATAAGCTAATGTAGAGAATCAGCTTATTGGAAAACTGATGATCAGTTCTATAATGGTTGAAGGATTATGCCATGGTTGGCTGGATGGGAAATCCACTTGTGCTAAGGCAAGGTTGACCCATTTTTGATGGCCAAATAAAAACTTAGTTGTGGGTGTGGCATGATATAAAGCAATGCATTATTGCGTCAATACTGTCTAAGGAATAATATGTTGCAGTTTCAAGGTACGCTATGATCGAAATAACAACGTTAATGTATAATTGATGGGTGTTTTCATCCTGATACTTCCATTCAAACATCCAAGTATTTAGAAGCGACATAAGTATTTAGGTACATGGTAGAGTACCATTAAACCTTTTACTGTGGCCATTTTAAAATAATTTTCTTACCTCCACGGTGAATGGACACACCAAAAACTTTTAATGAGTCTCACTCATTTGAAATCTATATACTATATTTTTCCGTATCAGGTGATGCATCAGATTCCATCCAGAAAGAAAAAAAAAATAAAAATTGCTGATCTTATTTTCACATCTGCTCCTGATACATTTGTGAAAAATTGTCATCTCTAGTGAATTATTTCCTACTGATCACAAATGCTCGAGTTTTCAATTTGTACCAGAGTCAAAGATAGTAAAAGCGTCAGTCGTTGTGTGGAGATTTTAAGAAGGCAAATTTAACATCATTTAGGTCTGAGCTCCGCAAAACCGATTTCAGCAATGATTCAAGAGCCACCCAATGCAAATGTGGCATGGACTGGCATTACCAAAATTTTCACCTATGTTTTGGATTACTTTCCTTCCCAAAGTTAAAATCCATGACTCCCATGTACCTGGTTGGATTGATGCTGATATTAGGCATCTTCAAAATAGAAAAGTCAGCTTGGAGACGTGCGAAAAAGGGATTCTTCGCAGAAGAAATCTTTCGTACGCTGCGTAATCGTCTAAAAATTTAATCTCTTACAAATACATTATGGTCGGATTCTTCATGAAAACGGGCATTTTGGAGGATAAGACACACCCAAAAGAATTACCTCAAAATGTATGTTTCATGTTTTAAACATTTTAGTCCTTCAATACCTATTACGGGAAATAATATTGCCATTTACACACTGCTTAAGGTTCTGACAGTATGCAAACAAAACATTTGTACAGCAAAAAGGAATAGGATTTATTACGTTATCAAAATTTTTAAAGCAACAAAAATCTGCCAACTGATGACATGATCAGAGAGGTGCGGGAACAATTCCTGTTTTGTACGAGTTAAAGTTTGAGTAAAACCGAATTGACCTCAAGAAATATGCTCCAATTTGTTTTTTGTTTTTTACGTTATCCTTGAATATACTTTCGTGTTAGATTATCTATTGTTTTCAGCGTGCATTATTTTTCACGATTGCACTAGGTTCTGTCAGATAATGCACGGGTCATCAGATAATGCACGGAGTATCAGTAATTCACGGGGTCACCACCCAGTTACAACTCCTATTAGCTACTAAAAATACCGTCAATCATTTGATATCGGCTTACTGCTCAATATCCAGGCAGTGCAATGGTTTTGGGCGTGTAATAATAATATAATAGGGCTGTTTTGATATAGAGTGTACGGTGCGCATGGATACAGAGCCGCATAGCTCTGTAGCCATGGCGCGTATGTTCAAGGGGATTATGTTTGAGTAGAGGTTGAATTTGCAGGGGAAGTTTATGGAGTTTGAGTTATGCACAGGTTATTTAAACAGAAGCTATGATTGATGTGGAACTTCATATCTTTTCTCATTATCATGATATTATGAGGATCCTTTGAGCAAAGGTTTAAGATGATTTTTTAATGTCACGGGACGAGACTGCCATAGTAAATGCATGTAGCCATTTCACCAAATAGTCGTTTGAAAATCCCCAATGCCCAAAATCGAGCTGATGGTGTCCTACCCTACCTGACAAGAACCACCATGTATAGTCTCATCTTGATCGATTACGCTGGGACAACAGAGATTACAGAATGCTTGCTGCTTTGGTATTGTTAGTTATAAACGGTAACGAGATGAATAGTTTGGTGTCACGTGTCAGGTACCACGTCACGTGTCAGGTAGCAGATATCAGTTTGCTCTCGGGGGCGGACCGATATATTATGTATATTATGAAATCCGACTATGTTAAATCAAGGTCTGTAAATGACATTATGCCCAAAGTGTATTAGTTTGTTTTTCCAACAGAAACAGTGTATATGTCTAAAACAGTACAAAATTACCTTTTCCCTATGATTCAAAAACCGACGTTACGATGACGATAACTCGGTTGTTTTTCCAAGGTAGGATTACGTACAGTTCATTTTTACCGGAAGGGGTTCCCCCGATCAAAATATTAAAACCCAATCAATTTTTTCCAAAAATTGATGTTATTCCCATAATAAAATTACCTTGTGAAGATTAAATCTGTATATTATTCTTATAATTAATATTTATTGTCCCGCATGAATGTGAAAAAAGATGGGTCCATAAGTCTAAAACTGCAAACATAGTTCAGTCGGTTACATAACCTTACCTGGACTGGAATGAGCGACGGATACCCGTGTTAGTTCTAGCAGGATTACAGCCACTTGCGCCCGGCTGCGGGGGTTATGCGTCAAGTAACCCTGCCTGCATCGTATATCTACACCTCTACGAATTAGTATCTACACATCTCTGGTGTATTCTACTAACTATTATTGTGTTGAAAAAAAAATATTGGTTTCTCGTTTTAAAGAGTATTCGTTTGAATTCACATGCGCAACCATTCCAAATAATGTATTTCATTCGCTACTGGTTTCTTTCCTTTTTTATAATTTGTCCAAATTAGAAAGCCTTGCAGAAGTTTAGCTGCTATGCGACTTCCCTACTTGTGCCGTGACGTCAGCGCTAAATTTGATAGGCGCACAGTCAACCGCACGACTGCTTAAAGCGACGGCGTTTTTACACATGCGCACATAGATGGCATACCTTGACGTCGTGCGTACAAGCTGCGTCAATGTTATGACATCACTGCACGGAGGTAAGAGAAATTGACTATATCATGTTGCTACATATAATGTAGGCCCATGAGACAGAAGTGTACTTCAGAAACGCAAATTCACAATAAAATCGTTTTAATGCAGAAACCACGTCCTGTTTTTGTACAATCATGTCTGCGTTGGGTCTTTAACATCTAATACAGTGGGCATTGGAATTGGGTAGAAGAAATTCCATGCATTTAGATGCACCATCGTCACTGATGGGTGTGTTTTGGAAAGTCGGCATGGCGAAAAGTCTATCTTTCTTTCCATTTCATTGACGCGTTTCATCACTAATGGGTTTGTTTTTGAAACTGCCAGGGAGTGCGAGAAGATTATCCCCTCTAAGCGTCTTAGAGAGTCTGATCTTTTCTCGCACTTCCAGATCATTTCAAAACAAACTAATCACAATGATTGCGTCAAGGTCTTTTGCCCTATTTATGAGTTAACGTTGGGCTGTTGGAGTGGTAGTACTTTGTTATGTTGAAAGAGAATAGGGGATTCCCTAGTTGTTTGTGCCAATGCAACCTGTATAGCTAGAGGCACCAGGGGATAAAGGGAATTCCCAAAGTGTAAAACTATAACTGAGTCAACTTGTTTATGGCCTTGAAAATCAACACATTGCTTGATCTGGGGAATCCCCATAAAGTTATATATGGGAATTGATGTAATTCGATATATTGTTTATGTGAATTCCAATTTGGTCAGCTAGTGCAAGGTTATGTTTTATGCATGATGCTGTGGTATTGTATATTTTAAGACTTGGGAACTTTGTGAAGTCAGTATAATTATAATGGAGATTTGAGTTTAAGTTTTCCCGCAGCATCCCCTAATAACAGTAGCTAAAGTCATAGCGCGTTTTACTCTACAATTGAGGAGCCAGACCCTGTACACAGTCCTAGTGCATGGATTTATAATTCCATGTGAGCAAGTCGCTGTAATTAACTTCTAATCTAAGCCGTCTTTGAAGCCAAAAGTTCTTGGAATCAAAAAAGGATCCCAATTTGACAGCTAGAAAATCGTGGTGAATTTATCTGGACTGATTACAGTAGAAGAATAGTGTCGTCGAGGGACTTTTGTAACCTTGTCGTCTTGAACGGCTGGACAAAAGTTATCTTCAGGCTGAGAAGATTCCCATTTAATATATTACCTGAGAGGTTTAGATGTGACTTACATACTGTCCATTTGGAGTTTTACGCTGTGAGGACATATTAATCGTTTAAAACTGCACTCCTTCAACATAGTACACTGAACGGTTTATATAAGTATTATAATCTTTTTGTTTACATTAGTGTGTAATTATGTAATTTGTATTTGGACATACCAAATTCTTGAACCAATTACTCATTCAATCTGTTATTTGTATCAAATTCAAATCTTGTGCACAAGGCTCGTTTATTTGTGTTTGAGGTATTTCTGACCTTAGACGTCCACGAGACACATACAACAGTGGGCTTTTTTATTACAATTTGGAAATGGTTAAATTTTTTACCACCTGTATACCTTGAAACCCCAGCTGGGGGTCATTAAGGGTGTTGGCAAAGTGCTTCATCAATTTTATGGATAATCAATGCTAAAGTCCTTTGTTTAACAATTTCACAATTTTATATCCGGAAGCGCACACTATTTCACTACACTTCACTACGGCCCCTGCTATAGTGTTGAAACATCCAGAGAAAAGCGTCGCACTATACGTACAAGTACGTACAAGTAATTCCCCACAATGCATCGCATCTTTTTTTAGAAATGGCAATTACGTTTTAATATTTCACTGCGTTACAGATTTAATATATTTTTTTTAAATAACAGGTACTAGTTAATTAAGAAATATATATGACGTTCATAGTCACCTTATTTCAATGAGTAGATGTTCGACACATGAAATCAAAATTTTGCAGTTTCGGCATTAGTTATATAAGAAATATGTTTCTCAAAACTATAATACGAGAGTATGGTGTATGTGTTTTTGTATTTCTTTCTAATTTGGTGATGGACCAGGCGGGATCCAGGGAGGGGCCGGAGGGGGTGCGCGCCTCCCGTAATTCTGCAAATTCTTGCAAAAATCAGCCCATTTTGGAGCCTTTTGGACAAGTAAAGCCTTTTAAGCCCCCCAGTATTATTTGACCGTTTTTTTCAAAGCCTGGATTCCGCCCCTGGTGACGTATGTACGTACTTCCACTACGGCGGTCCGTCCGGTAAGTACGTATATCCTGATTATAAAATGAAAGCGTAAATTGAAACCAAGCGTTTGAAAGTTCTCACGCGAAATAATACGAGCATTGTGGAAAAGGGATGCGGCCCGAGCGATTGGTGTTCACTTTTCCGTGTTGCGAGCACCGAAGACCCGACAAAAACGTTCAATTTCTCGCTAGGTTTCATCTAGGTTCAGGACCCATGACGATACTATGACATAAACAAAAATAGTAAAAGGACCACTTGATGCAAAATCTCCATAGAACCACTTCGTATACCGGAGTATTGAGGATGTTAGTTTCATTGCATGCATTCGCTAGAGGACTGATAACGTTAATCTCTCCGCCATAGTACTAATTTAGGATAATATCTTTTGCCATGTCTGTGACACAGGACTACACACTTTCCGACCGCCGTACACGTCTACGCTCGTAAAAGTGGCGTGGTATATGTGGTTAGCAAGCTTTCCTCTGGAGGCCAAAGGGTCCTCGGATCGAGTCTCAGTGGGACCACTTGCTGGGGGGTGGGACGGGGAATATACCCCCCCACCCGCAGCCGCGCGCAAGCGGCTGTAGCCTGCTAAAATAACACGGATCATTCCGTCTGCTCATTCAGGTCCACGGGAAGGGTATTTAGCCGGATGACTATGTTTTCAGTTTGTAGACTATGGACCCATCTTTTTAACATTCATGCGGGGGAAAGGGGGAAAAAACGGGGACCATGTAATATTAATTATTAAAGAACAATATACAGATGTTGAATCTTTAAAAAAATTTGGAATTTGTATTATGGGAATAACCGCCAAGTTTTTGGAAAAATAAAGATTTGATGCCGTCACGGCAGTTGATTGGTTTATTATTTGCTTCGGGGGACCCATTAAGGTAAAAATGACGTCGTAGCGTATCCCTACATTGGAAAAAAAAAACAAACCGATTATCGTCATCGTACGTCGGTTTTTTGAATCAGTAGGGAAAGGTAATTTGTACTGTTGAGACATAATAAACGGTGTCTTTTGGAAAAAAAAATAATCCCCTTTGGGCAGAGGTACTGTACAGACCTTGATTTCACATA